>CAOJBI012516651.1:0-11214 GCA_948277035.1 Euphorbia corollata
CGGACGAGCTGATCCGGGTGGCGACTCTACACCTAAAGACTAGAGATCCGGTCTCGAAGTCTTTTAAAACTTGTTTCACACTGAACTTGTTTTCACACCATTTAAACCTATCATTTTCGAAAACCCCCACGCCATCTAAAGTAATGGCCGGGCGCCTCGCGGCGACCGCGCGGGAACCTTCGGGAAAACATCGTCCGCTCACAACAAGAGTAACCTCTCTTTTTCCTTAATCAATTCATTTTCTAATACTATCAAATGGTCCGAGCTCCTAGATTCCAACGCTCATTAAACGCCCATCAACCAATTTTCCAGCTTCTTTTGCAATAAAAAACATTTACAAAGATCTTTTTATTCCATTTACGCAATACCACCGTTGTCTCTTGCAATTTCGAAGAAACTAACCCATATTTTTCCTACTCTTGCATGATAATGTCTTTCATACCCTCATGGTCCATCCAAACTTTATGAAATTGAAATGGCCTTATCATATCCTTCAATTATAAATGGTTGCCAATATTAATGAGGAGGGGATAATGGTCCAAACCAATCTTAGCTAGGTGGCGTACAGCCGTATCCTCAAGAGATTGCAACCATAACTTATTACAGAGTGCCTTATGAAGTCTTTCTAATAGAAATCCATGTCTCCATGTAAATCTTGAACCTGTAAACTCAAGATTAATAAGTACAATCGAATTGAGAAAATCATGAAACTTGGAACATGTCCTCAACCTTTTGCTACTACCATCCTGCACACAGCCTAAAAAAATAGTGTTGAAATCCCCATAAGAATCCACATGCCTAAAAACTAAGGTTAGCCTACAAAGAATGTTTAGCTACTCGTTGCGGGCTCCCATAAATAGCTGTAACAAACACAAAATTCTCAACCTTATGGTTCACATGCATATGAATAAATTATCTATGATTCTCCATGATTTCAATTATAATAGAATTATTCCATAACACCTAAATTCCCTTAGAAAACCCATTTGCTTTCACTCGGTGAGAACTATCAAATTGTAAGTTATTGATAGCACGATTAGTGAAGGAATCACTAATGTGAGGCTCAATAATCATAATTAGTGAGGGTGTAAGCCTATCATTCAAATCCCTACAGATTTGACTAGTTTCATCACCACAAATCCCTTGGATATTCCACACAAGAAAACTAATATTCATGATAATTAATAAATTGAAAGAGAACAAACACACAGCTAAATTAAGCCAAAGCCACATTTTCAGACACATTGAGACCTGTGTCTGAAACATTACCATGAAAAAGCCCATGCTCTTTTTTTACCAATAAGGATTTCAAAGACTTTTTCTTAGTCTTTAAGTTCTTACCCGTTCTTGTGAAAAGAATACTTGGTTTATTCTCAAGCTTCTTATTGGGCCTCGTTCTCTTTAATTGTATACTTGTGAGCACGGGATTTTATCCTTTCACAAAAACAATGATGAAAGCTTATTTTACCTTCTCTCTAATCTTCTCTCCAATAATTATCGGGTCCATAAAGGTACTAAATGATGTCAAGAGAAGTTTCTCCGGCCTTCCCAACCTTTTTCCCTATCAAAAAAATAAGCCATCAAGAAAAAAAATCCATAAAAAATTTATTTAGGCTCGGCAGCGTCCTCCATTACTAGCGGAAGCCTTCCTTACCTGGCGGCATCTAGTTTAGGCTGGTGGTGGTCTAAGCAAGTAGGCTGCCCTCAGTAAAAAGGCTGGTGCAGGTGTTGTTTTGTAAAGAACGACGGCCCCGGGAGGAATCTTCCCCCAACAACTTTTGTCTTATTCTCACCATTTGTCCCCTACTTTTTAACCAACTTTTACACCAAATAAAAGCAAAATATTTAGGGTTAAAAAGTTTTTTGAAAAGGGGAGAGAGAGAGAGAGAGTTTTTTAAGAGAGATTTTTCATTTTGTTGGAAAAAGTTTAAAAACAAGGAAGGGAGGCCTCGACTCAATTTTTCTCTGGCGCCAATGTTGTCAACAAGGTCGCTTCCGGCAAACTAGGCTTGTGCCGGCCTAAACTAGACCAGCCTCGAGATATTAGGCCGGTACCGGCCTTGTTAGCACGGTCTGCTCGGACATGATGAGGATACGTACCTATTTCGAATTATGGATTCTACATGAGGAAAATAGACCCGAGTTGTCGTATTAATTTACTCACAAATTTTTAAAATCAAAAAATTGCATTTCAAAAAGTTCGGTTTCGGTAAACGAGCCAAAAACCCATGAAAAATCTAAACCCGGATGAAATGGACCCTAAACCAAACCACAGGATCCCCGAATTTGGGGGATTCTACCCCTAAAGGTAGTTAAACCCTGGGCTAATTACCTAGGTAATTACCTCGCGGGCTATTTACTTAAGGGGTAGCCTCCCCCAAATTCCAGGAACCTAGGGGCTACCCCCTAGGTGGGTAATTAGCCCGTGGACTAATTACTCCATTACTATAAAAGGGGGGGCTTCCCTTCCCATTTACGCAAGTTTTGACTCCCGATTTTCCCGAAAGCAAAGTTCGTCAGTTTTCTCTTTTAAACGCGTGAAAAGTCAACCGAATTCAAGTTTCTTCAATCAAAATCTCTTGAGCTTTGATTAAAACTTGTCGAAACTTGTTTTAAATCAGTTTTACTCGTGATTATAGCCATAACTCGATTCAAAACACTTCCAAATCACTCCAACCGCTTTTTTTCAACTTTTCTCAAAGTTTTTCATCAAATCTCGACAAAATCGGTCCTTTACAGGCTCTCACGTCATCCTGGAATTATGAAAATGTAACTAAGGGTATTAGCTCTAAGCCTTCAACAGTGCATGCTTGAGTAAAGAGCCACTGAGTTACTTTACTATTTTAATTTCCAATAAAATGTGTTAATATGTGTAAATGAGTTTGCAGGTAAAGACTAGATATCCCAAATTAGGGGAAATTTCGTCCAAATAATTTGGAAAAATCTCAAGTAGCGCCGTTACTCTGCCAAAATTCCAGCTCAATTTCATTGTTTTATTACGCCGTCGTAATGTCGAAATTATTATTTAAGTCATAATTCTCGATTTTTGAATAAATTAGTAACTATTATATCCGAACTCAGAATCTCTATTTTTAAGGTATAAAAATTCCATCACGGATCAGTATACCACAATTCCCGGTGGAGCTAAACTGGGTGGCGACTCTTTTTTTCGTAAAATAGGATATTAACCTTATTTTACTATTGTCATTGTTATTTTTAAGAAAATCAAATTGAAAATGATTTTTCTTGAATAAATTTATTTCCTAGAGAGCGAACGCCTTTTCTACTTTCAAAACAAAACTCGGGCGAATTCGTGCCTCGCGCAGTTCGACCTTACTTTTCAACCTATTACGAAAAAGACCGCCCACTCACACTAGCGACTCCATTGGGGTATAAATTATTTTTATTAAAATCAATATTTTAATAAGAATCAATTTTTGATATAATAATGAACTTTTATTCAAAAACCGAGAATTGTGACATTTATGATGAGATTACTCTTACATAAAATTTTAGGGTTGCATTTGTACGTGCATATTTCACCCTTCAGCCAATTTAGGTGTCTTTTGGTGAAGTATCACTCAAGTTCGCTTAGGGTTTGGGGATGTGGATCTGATCACACCCATTGCGTAATTTACAAAGGACTTTGATGACTCGACTCGACTCTTAGGTCGGTCAGAGATGACTCATTGGTCCAAAGATGACTTTCTATAGTCAAGATGTGTTGACTATATTAGTCGATGATGTGACTTTTACTGTCAGAATACTGACCTTTACAGTCGAGGATTTGACTTTATCAGTCAAGAGTATGACTTTTATAGTCGAGGATTTGACTTTATCAGTCGAGAGTGTGACTTTTACAGTCGAGGATTTGACTTTATTAGTCGAGAGTGTGACTTTTACAGTCGAAAATTTGACTTTATTAGTCGAGAGTTGGAAAAGTTTGACTTCTTAGGTCAAACGGTTGACTTTTACAGTTGGAATAGTGACCTTTACAGTCACGGAGACCTTGGGGTCGAATTTTGGAAAGTTTGACTTTTTGGTCAAACGGTTAACTTTTACAGTCAAAATAGTGACCTTTACAGTCACGGCGACCCTAGGGTCAAATTTTGGGAAGTTTGACTTTTTGGTCAAACGGTTGACTTTTACAGTCAGAATAGTGACCTTTACAGTCACAGAGACTCTGGGGTCGAATTTTGGAAAGTTTGACTTTTCGGTCAAACGGTTGACTTTTACAGCCGGAATAGTGACCTTTACAGTCACGGAGACTCTAGGGTCGAGGTTCGTGTTTTCGAGATCCTATTCTAAGGAAAATGCAATGTCACACGATAAATATCATGGCTGCAAAAAGATGTGGTTAGCTTTTTCACATTCGTGATGTAATGCATAAGTTTTATATTTTAAACAATGTGTAAAACCTGCACAGGTAACAAACGGTTAGATCATGCCTACCGCCCTTATTCTCCATTGAAGTTACTTCGCTTTTGTGTCAACGGGGGACTAGCGAAGTCTACTCGAATTTTCACAAGGTTTAGGGGAACCTATAGGGAAGTGTCTATGGTTCAACTATATGAGGAATTCAGTCTTTATTAGGGTAGGAAACGATACAATGCGCCTTTGTGTACCGAAGTCCGATGGCCCTAAAACGAACCAAAGTAACTTCCTCCACATATAATATACTTGGAGGCTTTGACCCTAAGCGAATCAAAGTTGCTTGTACGTTACGCAAGGGGTGTGATCAGATTCGTACCCCCAAGTCCTACAAAGGACTTGAGCAAATACTGCACTGATGGACACCAGTGGCCAGTAAAGAGATTATGCTCGTGCTGATGCAATCCTAAAATTTGCGTAATGGCAACTCCATCGTAAATGTCATAATTCTCAGTTTTTGAATAAAAGTTCATCATTATATCAAAGTGTATTTTTATTAAAACTTGGTTTTTAATAAAAATCACTCCCCAGCGGAGTCGCCACTGTGAGCGGGCGGGCCTTTCCGCGGCCGGAAAAGTATTGTTTCTGTTGAACTGGGTCAAACTGCGCGAAGCGCAAATTTGCACGGGCTTTTGGTATAAAAAGTCTTATGATCTCTGGGGGATGATTTCTATTAAAAAGAAAACCATTTTCAATTCGAATTCCTAAGAAAACCATTTTCAATTCGATTTCCTTTTAAGAAAATAACAAGTAGCAAAACAAAGTTAATACCCTATTTTACTGAAAAAGAGTCGCCACCCGGTTCAACTCCACCTGGAATTGTGGTATACTGATCCGTGGTAGGATTTTTATACCTGAATAATGAGATTCTAAGTTCGGATATAATGGTTACTAATTTTATTCAAAAATTTAGAATTATGACTTTTAAGATAATTTTGGCATTACAATGGCTTAGTAAAGCAATGAAAACTAGCCGAAATTTCGGCAGAGCAACGGCGCTACTTGGGAATTCTCATAAAAAATCTGGACAGGGTTCCCTTTGTTTTAGGATATCCGGTCTTCACATGGAAGCTCATTTTCACATATTAAAGCAATTTATTGAAAATAAATGGTAAAGCAGCGCTAGTGGCTCTTTACCTCAAACATTTGATGAAAATGAATGAAATAACTTAAAGAAAATTTAAAGGCGTAGAGCCAATACCCTCAATTACCTTTTCACGAGTCTAGGATGACGTGAGAGCTAGTGTGGGACCGAATTATCATAGGTTCGACTAGAAACTTTGAGGAAAGTTGAATCAGAAGTGGATTCGTAGGTGTTTGCGGTATTTTGAGAGTGTTTTGACTTGAGTTATGGCTATAATCACGAGTAAAACTGGATTTGAACGAATTTTGTCGAGTTTAAGTTGAGAGTTTCCGCGGGAAACTTGACTTGAATCGATTCCCGAAGGGATTTGGTGGAGTATTTTTGAATCTGGTAGAGTTTTGACACGTTTCGGAGCGAAAACTGGCGAGTTTTGCTCTGGGGAAAACCGGGATTCGAAAACTTGTTCCAAAAAGGAAGGGAGAGCACCCCTTTTTATATTACCTAGGTAATTAGCCCGCGGGCTAATTACCTATGGGGGGTAAATATCCCCCTTTTCAAGGGATATTTAGGGTTTAGGCGGGGCCCGGTTCGATCGGATTTTGATTTTTCAGAGTTTCCGGTCCGTTTTGAGAAATCAGACGCGATTTTTAGGGGTTTTCGAATTTTTGACTGGCGGATAGATACGACAATTTGGCTCACGTGGCTCTCATCATTCCCGTGATGCGTAGTCGGATAATTTCCTCATCGGGTCGAGCGGACCGTTCTAACACTCCGGGATTCTGTTCGGTATCCGTCCATTGCAGGTTTATACCGACTGGCGCCAGGCTATTCCCTCCACCCAGATGATCAGTTTGATTGGCATCGATCTATCGAGAAGTCAGTGGTGCATTGCTCGCACGTCGTTGGCTGCTAGCGCCCAGACTATTTATGAAGGCTTTTCTGCCGGTAGGATATCCGCGGAGCAGGCTGCCCGCTTTACCGTGATTTTGTTGATCGCTGCCACCTTCTATACCAACAAGAGGCAGGCAGCTGATCCAGGTATCCTGATGAGCCTCACTGATCTCTCCTACATCAGTGAGTATGATTGGGCGGGAGCCATGTTGAGCCGCCTTTACAAGGATATGTGCGACCTTAGCCGCCATCACGTCAAGGTCTGCAGCATATCATATTTTTGGGAGGTAAAGTAATGAACTTTTCCACCTTTATTTTTTTCGATATTTTTGCTTTTACTTATTTGTTTCCCAATTTCGCAGTCTTGGGCTTACGAGTATTTTCCTCACCTTGCCCCTCTCCTCATCGATTCCTCAGTCTTTTATTTTCCCATTAGTCGGAGATGGCTCCCTGAACGTGTTCATGACCGACCTCTTGAGCTGGAGGATCGCCGCTCTATCACTTCTTTGAGGACCTTCTTTGATACTGCCACTACTGATGAGGTATATCTAATTCTTGCATACTTAGTTAAAGAAAATGATTCACTAACTTAAGTTGCTTGTATAGGTTGTTCCTGACATCTTTTATGGCCTTCTCTCCTCCTGATCCGAGATGGATTCGAGATTCTTTCGCTCCGTTCAGAGGACTACCATGCGATTTCTGCTACCCCATCCTTTTCATATGAGGTATTACCTGGGCGAGCGGGTTACTTTCCAGTTTGCTGGCGAGTACACTGTGCCCCTAGATCCCCCTCTTGACATGCTATCTGGGACTGTCTCTGATGAGTCATACACTAGCACCGATCAGGGTTTGTGGGTGTTCTATGATATGGACTACAGAACATTTAGAGCGGCTCGATTGATGCCCCCCTATTGGGGATCGCTTTGAGAGTTCACAGCGGAGGCCACGTACCGTACTACGGGGCTCCTCATCTAGGGCTCCTACAGGGCGAGGAGGCGGCAGGTCCTCATCAGGTGCTCATAACACTGACACTTCTGGTGTTGGCATTTCACGCCCTCACCCACATCCTAGCAGCGGGCCACATCCTCCTGGGCCTAGCGGCGGCGCTTCCGGGTCTCAGAAATTTCCCCCATCCATTGCCGAGGCAACCGGGCCTGTGGATCCTCTACTGGCTAGTTTGACGCTTCCATATGAGGTAGCTTATGAGGGTCCTAATGGCAGGTCCTATATGCCCATTTCAGTCGAGGCATCTAACAGGAGACTTCCTATTGCAGACATTATTGAGGTAACAAAAATGATTTGTTACGACCTTTGCCTTGTCATTTTCTTGATATTGTTGCAACTTGTTGCAGGTGCCTAGAGGTTATATCCAGGATCTTACTGACTTCATTGCTGAGATGTCATACGTATTATCGTACCAGCTGACTATGCGCGAGAGCAATCGGGCAGGGGAGCCGAGGAGGAGGCCTCGATGCTGATATCTTTGGGCTTTTTTATGCACTATGCACTATGAATTATGTATGATGTATGACTGTACGAACCTTTGTGTATGAAAATGCATGATTTTATATATATGAAATGCGTGATTTTATGTATGCGTGTTTTTTTTATCATCGGCAACGGTTTTGGGCGCCGGCGCCGGAAACGGTGCCCTAGCGCCGGGGCACCGTCATTGGTGCCCTGGCACCGCCGTGGCACCCTGGTGCCAAAATTGGTGCCCTGGCACCGCCCTTGGCACCTGGGCGCCGTCATTGGTGCCTGGGCGCCGTCAACGGCGTCTGGGCTCCAATGACGACGTCCAGCAGGCCAAAAAAGCCTATAAAAATGCTGAAAATCTGATTTTTTTCACTCATTCTCTGATTTTTCTATCATCATGAATCCTTCCTTCAATCACAGCATCCATCTTTGAACAAAAAGCCTTCTTAAGATTGAAAAGATCAATTTAGGAAGATATGGCCTTGCCCCAGTTATCACACTTAGGGGAGTTGCCGTTGACTACGACTTCATTCACGCTTGTGTTTGTTTATGGGATCCTGAGGCTCATGTTTTCCACTTCGGAGCTGACTGGTTGGAGATGTGTCTTCTTTTTGAGGAATTCTGTTCAATTATTGGGTGCGATCCTAATGGCCTACTCGTTCGCAATGAGCTCCGAGTAGGTAACTTTCGCTACTTTGCAAACTTATTTGGCTTTTCTTATCCTAAAGCCAAAGGGATTATTGTGGATAGTCGGAAAGCTTTGCTTTCCTATCTTATTGACGAGTTTCTTATAGCGGAGCTGGATAACCTTGACCAGATGCTTTATCGTCGCAGGGCTTTTGTGTTATGCTTGGCAACTGGATTCCTCTTTAATATGGATCCCGGGTTTGGTGATTTTTCACTTTGCCCCTTGATTAATCAGATGGAGACAGGGCATTGTATTGGAGGACTTGTGCTGGCAGAGACTATCCGGAGTCTGGATCGAGCAGCTTTAGGCTTTGAAGAGTGGACAGTTACTCCTATCATTTTGCAGGTTTTCTTCTTCATCCCTTCTTCTTTTCTTTTTAATTCTACTTATTCTTCCCCTTCAATGTACTAATCGAAAGGATCAGTTAGATTTGGCTGAAGGACCACTTGAAGGTGGTGGCTCCCGTTCTTGGACCCAGTTACAATCCTTCACAGTATCGGATGTGAAGGTCCTGTATTACCATGGGATCTGCAGATGCTTGGACTTCCTGGTTGTTGCAGCTTAGCTCCAAGGACATCTTATGGTACATTTCCTGGTACCAAATGAGCGGCATTTGCCCATCAAGTCACGGGCATACTCGCGTGTACTTACTAGGCTTTACTCATAGCACATGGTATAGTGCTACCCGTGTTCAGAGATAGATGGGGGTTGACCAAATCGTTCCTATTCTTGATGGAGTCCATTTTGATGCCCCCATCACTGTAGGAGTTGTCAAGGCGGTCTTGAGTGCTTGGACTAGAGATTATCGCTTAGTGCATTCCATTCCAGATCCGACTTTGGAGCAGACTTCACCCGAGTATCAGAACTGGCTGAGGACCGAGGTGTGGTCAATTGAGTGATCAAGGAAAATAGCTTTGCTCCGACAGGTAGAAGGATGGGATAGAGAGGAGGAAGAGGAACTAACTGTGGATGTGACAGCTCCAAAAGTGGCTTTTGGAGCCGATGAGGTGGAGGTGGCTTCGCTAGAGAAGGAATGTGCCCCTAGAAGGAAGAGGGTCACCTGAGTTTAGCTTTTAGCTAGGATTTTTAGCCTTTTTGTGGCTATGAATTTTATTTTCATTTTAGAAAACTTTTGAGAATTGTTTCCCAAAGAAATTTATGAATAAATTGGGTGTTTGGCTATACATGGAAATGTGTGAATTTTAGATGTGTGAAATTTTGGAGATTCTTTTATCTTGACTAAGCTTAAAATGTGATGAAATTTCAATTCTCCAAATTCTCAAGCACCACCTTTAGCTCTAATTTTTGCCTAACCGCCTTTTCAGGTTTTCAACTAGCGAGCTTCCCATTTTTGCCTAAGTCGCCCTTTCGGGTTTTCAACCTAGCGGGATTTTTATTTTATTTTATTTTCTTCTTTTATTTATTTATTTATATATATATTTTTTAGCTCTAATTTTTGCCTAACCGCCTTTTTCAGGTTTTCAGCTAGCGAGCTTTCCCATTTTTGCCTAAGCCACCCTTTCAGGTTTTCAACTTAGCGGGATTTTTTTTAACTTATTATTGGCAAAGAGTTATTCATTATGCATAATATCGCTTGAGCTGGTCTAAATTGCATGGACTTTTGAATTCCAAGCCATCTAAATCAGTAAGGAAGACGGCTCTGCCAGACAAGATTTTCTTTAAAAGGTAAGGACCTGCCCAATGAGGACGGAACTTACCCCTTGGATCTACTACTTGTGCCCGAATTTCCTTAAGAACTAGACACCCTTCTTCCAACTTCCGGTGTTTGACTTTCTTGTTGAAATGTTTCGCCATTCAAGCCTGATAGCTTCGAGCTTGGTCCAAAGCTTGCAGTCTCTTTTCATCCAAGCTCAAAAGCTGATTATGATAATTTTCGATCCAATCGGCTTCATTTACTTAACTTTCTAGAATTACTATAGCTGACTGAATTTCCAATTCTATGGGTAGAACTGCTTCCATCCCATACACTAGAGAATACGGAGTTGCCCCAATTGGTGTTCGAATTGAAGTCCGATATCCCCCATACGGCTTGCGGTAGCTTCTCGTGCCAATCCCGATGATTCTTGATCATTTTCTACATGATGACCTTGAGGGTTTTGTTGACTGCCTCAACGGTCCCATTCGTTTGCATCCTATACGACGAAGACTTATGGTGCTGAATTTTCTTCTTTTTCAGCAAATATGAAAATTCTTTCTAAAAATGCGGACCGTTGTGGGTGATGATTTCAAATGGTGTTCCATACCGGCAGAGGATGTTTGTCTTCACAAAGTGTGCCACTTTCTTAGCTGTCAAGATTGAAAAGGATTCGGCCTCAACCCACTTAGTGAAATAGTCAACTGCTACCAAAATGAATTGGTGTCCATTAGATGCTTTCGGATGGATTTGCCCTATTATATCAATTCCCCAAGTAGCGAAGGGCCATGGAGAGGTGATAGGATTTAATTCGACTGGCGGGCGCTTATGAAGCTTGGCAAAAATCTGACATTGATGACATTTTCGCATGAAGTTAACGCAATCTGCATTCATAGTGGTCCAATAATAACCTAGATTCGAGATCTTTCGGGCTGTGGCCATTCCATGCATATGCGGTCCTTCTCCTCCTCCGTGGATCATTTCCATCAA
>CAOJBI012517509.1:0-13172 GCA_948277035.1 Euphorbia corollata
TTACAAGCTCGTCTTTCCATCAAACCAAGAATATCATGTTGGAGTTCATGTTGCCTCAAACCAAGACATCATAGACTTTATCACAAATGCCCACAAGAATGCGATAAAGGTGCAGGAGGAATCCATTTTCGGCAAATTTATTACAACCAACAATGAAGAGTGCAAGGATAATATTTTCAAAGCTATTAATGACTTGGTAGAAACCTTGTATTTCATTGGAAGTTTGTTCAATCCATCAAGTTTATGTTTGTGACAGTTTTCTACTATATTTCATAAATTTACTTGCATTCTGCCAGATATCTTCAAAAACTTTTTTCCAACTATTTGATATTTGGTAGGAACCGAGTATGAACCATATATTTCATTGTTAGCATCCAAAACAGAAATTCAAAAGTTATAAAAAGACAAAACTGTAAATTCAAAAAACTACCAATATCTTATCATATACTCAAAAAACTAAAAATGCAAAATCAAATACAGATATGATAAAAATACATCAATATCTTCGATTGTTATCATTCAAAATGAAAATTCAAAAGCTCTAATCAAACAAATAAGTTGCGAATTAATTACAGCTTGATGAACTTGAAAGCAAAATTCCAACAACTTTATATCCAACAAACTTCAAATCCTTAGTCTAAGATCCAAAACAACGTAGAAAATCTGGAAGACCTTGCATTCTGTTGAATAAAAACAGAAATTCAAACCTCCAATTACAACAAATCAATTGCGAAATCAAATTAAAGTAAACATTATTTAATAAAAATCGCACAAACCTAATCGATTCAACTATGATTCAGATTTTGAGCTGAGAATAACAAAGAACAACTAGAATTCAAATAGAGGAACCAAGGGCTCGAAGCAGAGATCAAAACAGAGAATCAAATGATCGACAAACTAAAGTATTGAAACCTGACATAGAGAATTGTTAGAGAGAAAACGATGTAAAGAGGATTGATTCCCGATTAATGAAAACACGCCCAGTAACGAATTAAACTGCAATTTTATAGAACGTAAGCTGAGAGATGGAAAACTTAAAACGATTATAAAAAGTAAAGAATGAGTAGGAGGATATAAATGTAAAAAGTTTGACAAAATTGTCACATTTTAACAATCTCCCTTTTCTTATCGTCTAGTTCTTGTCATTAGTAAATATTTACTTGCTTATACTCTTTATAGTTAAGTCGCTTAAAGCCGAGACTAAATTAGCTTTTTTGGAAAAACAATATATGGAACTGAAATTAGCGGATTAGCTTTTGAATTTGTGTATTTGGTAAAACTATACTTGAATGAACAAAAAAGATGATTATAGATGTGAAAATTGCTAAAAACTTCTCCACAAATGAAATGAAATATAAGGTTCTTTTAGTCCATAGCCAGCTGGGCTTGGTCTAATGATCTCACAAGCCCAAATTGCTATATCGAGCCAATTTCCGTATTTAAAGAAAAGAAATTAGTGCTCTATCTACACCTACCAGGTGGTAGCTAGGAAAAGAATGTAGGTAAAAAAAAATACTAATAAAAAAAAAGTAATTAATCTAATCTACCTACTCAATCCAATAAACAACACACAAATTTGAAGACAGCATCAGCTCAATCCCTCCTAAAACATCACCGTCTAAACCCATTATTATTAACAGATTCAATCTAACTATGATTAACATCAATAACCCACAATCTATCTATCTTTATCAATCACGCAATTCATCCAAAATGGATTATGTTTGGTTTTTTCAGATACAATAATCTTAATGTATAATGGTGTTGGTAAAGGAGAGGGAAGGTTTTTCTCAAATAAGTATTTGTCTCCTTGTGAAAAAAAATAAAAATAAAAAATCAATTAATGTCATATAAATTTGCCATATGGAGGCTAACGTCTCCAACAACAACTGGTATTTTAATTTAAATTGGATTATATAATTAACCTTACAAGCAAAGATGATGAAATGTAATATTAGGAGTTAATCTTTGGAAGCCACTTTAGTTTGCGTTTGACGTATTTGAAGTCATATTGACCTCATTATCTTAGTTAAAGTTCATCATTTGAAGTGCCTTCCACTAATTCATAGTTTTAAGGATGTTTTAGCGGTTAAGCAATTCGATTAATCCAAAACTATACCTTTCTATCAATCCAATCAGATGATGACTATGCCTCAAAATAATTCACAGATATGATCATTCAGTATCTTCAACAATTTTATTTATCAGTTTATTATTAATATGTAATTTTTGAAATTACTCCATGTTTAAAATGGGTGTCTGTGAAATCGATCAAGAGAGAGTTTATATTTGGATTGAAAGAGCGTCTAAATTGTTTACACCATTTGAAAGCTCTATCTTACTTGATTGCTTTGTATAGAAAGGCAAATATTTTCTGATTGATAAAAAATGAATCTCCACAGAGAGTTGATTCGACCTTCAAGGCTCTATTTTAGGCCCAGATTTCTTGCTTGCTTATGTAGGCCAAATGCATACGGAGCCCCCCGAACTTGGCCCAAAACGCCCTCCACCACTTCCAAGTTTCAAACTTGACACTTTACCCCCTAATGTTGGCAAAACTGATACAATTTATCCCCTCAATGTCACATGTCAATTTCTGATTGGTTTGACTTTTCAAAGATTTTGAAATTTTTGAAAAAGTCAAACCAATCAGAAACTGACACGTGGCATTGAGGGGGCAAAGTGTATCAGTTTTGCCAACAATGGGGGGCAAAGTGTCACATATGAAAGTTTGGGGTGGCGAAGGGCGCTTCGTGCCAAATTCGGGAGGCTCCGTATGCATTTGGCCGCTTATGTATGAATAAACTATGAAGACACAGAATGATATATGTTATTTTCGGACCACATATACAATAAACTAATTTGAAGATATAGTTAGTGTCCTTGGAACTTGAAAAGGTCATCATAACCCCCTTAATTTTCAGAAAATGCACATGTATGCCTCATGACTCATGAATGTCATGTTTTAGCTTTTGTTTAGTTTGACTTTTCAAAGATGTTATTTTTCAATTTTTTTCTCTATAAACAGAAGTTGACACATGACATTTAAGGGAAGAAGCTGGTCCAATGTTGCTAAGTTGAACAGGTTACTATGACTTTTTCAAAGTTCAAGAGATAATAGGTGAAATGAGATAAGTTGAGAGTTGTTGATGCATTTGGCCTTATGGAGAAACATTTCAGAGAGTAAGGTTTTGAGACAAGTAGAATGAATACATGCACAACAAGTTCGGACTAGACTAGGGAGATGATAAATAATTAAAACAAGGTGATATATAACCAATATTTTTAAATCATCGTCGACTGTGCGCCGTCTAGGTCGATTTTTAAAATACGGGGAAATATTAGATTTTAAAAAAACTTGTTTAAGTCTGTCTAACCCTGCTTAGGACCGTCCCAGCTAGACGGATGCCTATCCTAATTTTTAAAACACTATATATAACTATGCTAAAGACAAACACTTTAGAGATCTTGGTTTTATCTTTTAGGGAAATGAGAGAATTTACAATGATGTAACTCATAATATTATAGGATGATAATTGAAAGGAAGAAGTGTTATAAAATTAGTTTTATTAAAATCTATTGTTGGAGAAAAAGTGTTATCCCATATTGAAAATATATAAGGAAAATGAATGAAATATAAGTGGAGTAGATTGAGCTTTAACAAAAGTTAATTAATTTTGTGTTAAACGGGCCCAAGCCTACTTGTATGCTCACTCATTGAGTCCAACACTCTTCGGGCTCACGAATTCTTTAAGTATATAACATTTCTCACTTTAGTGTTTTATTTTTATTGTTTAGTAATCCACATCACATAATCTTGCCCTAAGTCCTCGTCTGAATTCAGCTCCCCATATTATTTCAGTTTCTTGGCAGTTTCCTCGTCCTTATTGGTGGAAGGTTAACACAAATGGTTTTGGGTTCCCTGGGTGTAGCAGGTTGTGGTGGCATCTTTAGGAACAATAATTGCAATTGCTTGGGTAGCTTTTCGTATCGTTTCGGGTATTGTTTCGCCTTCCTTGTTGACCTTCATGTTGCATTAATCTTGGCTGTTCGAATTGCTTTCGAAAAGGGTTGTCCTAACCTTTGGCTTGAGAATGACTCTTCTTTTGTCGTTCATGTCTTTCGTTCGATATCATCTTTGGTGCCTTGGAATATTCGGCTCGATTGGTTAACTTGCCTTGATCAAATGCGTTCAATTCATGCAGTGGTATCTCATATCTACCGTGAAGGTAAACATGTTGAGGATGCTCTTACTCGTCATGGTAGAATTCCTTCGGAGTTTACTTGGTGGGATATCACTCCTTCCTTTTGTTTACATTTGTTTTTTCATGATTTAAGTGGCCGTTAGCTTTTCCGGTTCACTTAGTTTCTTTTTTCAAAGAGTCGGAATCGGTTCACTTTTTCATCTCTTTTTGAACTTTGTATCATTTCTTTTTTATTTAGGCCAAACACATATTTGCCCCCTCAACTTGGTAATTTTTCATTTTTGACGCCCTCAACTTTAAAAAGTCTCAATTAATCCCCAAACTTGATAAAAATACACTCGTTAGCCCTCAGTGCCACGTGTTGGATAAAAAAACAGACATCTTTGCAAGTTAAACCAACCACAAGCTGACACGTGGCTCGAGGGGGGGGGTGCCAAGTGCATTTTTACCAAATTTGGGAGTTAGTGGAGACTTTTTAAAGTTGGGGGCAGCAAAAATGAAAAGTTGCCAAGTTGAGAAGGCAAAGTATGTATATGACCTTTTATTTCATAAAATTTATTGGGGTGAGTTTTAAGGGTAGGGTTGGGCGATGTAATCGTGTGTGGTCTTCCTTGTGATCCTTTTAGGATCATGTAAACGGCGGGTCATTGAGTATGCTCCTGTCACCCTTTTCTTAAATCTCCTCTTCCCAGGCTTCATTCAGAATAAAAAAAGTTAGAAGTTCAAATATGTATAAAACTAAGCACTCAGTTAATACACATTTTTATTTTTAGTAGAAGAAATCACTAAAAATAGAAAGAATTTATTGGAAGGAATGAAAGATGTAAACGTTGAATATCTAACTCATTTAAAAGAAAAATTTGAAGTGATAAAATTAGATATTGTTTCCATGGCCAGGATGGATCGTCAAACAATAAAGTACGGGGGAGACAAATGGCGCCAACAACCAATGTACTTCAACAACACAACTCAGGATTATTCTATTTACTTGTCCATTTGCTACCTAGTAATGTTGTCACATGTTAGGTAAATAATTCAAAATTCAAACCAAGTTAATTATCTCATATATTAACATAATAAATAGAAATATTCAACCTGAAGAAACAGAAAAATATTGAGAAAGATAAGAGAGTATCTAAAAAGATAATGGGTTTAACTGCAGCTGTTAAGATTATATGCGATCTTAACAATGAAAATTTAGTAAGTGTAACCATCAAAAAAATGATTAAGAGAGAAATCGGCCGGCTTTTGCTTGAGAAGAAGGAAAGGTCTTGTGTCAATTCCTTTAAGGGATGGACTCTTTCCCCTCTCCCTTTCTCCAATTCTCTTCTTTTAATATCCCCCATTTATAACTCAGTTTATGCAACTCATTTCGAAAAAACAAGAAGAAGAAATGGTGGGTTATCAAGAGCCTATTCTAGGCGGAGGTGAAGAGCTCCCTTTATCTCTACCTGACCACCCTCTTGTTTCGGAGCTCAACCGTCTTCATAACCTTCTCAAAGGTATGTTTTTTCTTTTGTTTCCAATGTTCATATATATGAAGTAGATAAGACCAGTGAATGAGTGGATAATGAGACTGTTAACTAAAACTAGAATGAGATGTGTCTATGTAGCTTTATAGCATGGTCATTATAATATTTGTTGTTTAGTTTGTTTCATTGTTGCATGTAGCTTTACTGGAAAAGGTTAGTGAGCTTATGATGGGTTAAGATTTCTTGTTTAATTTACACAATTAAAAACTGAGTTCAGATAAAGAAAGAGATTTGGGGGCAGCTCAAGCAGAAATCAAGGCTTTGAAAACAACAGAAGCTTCTAAGGATAAAGCCATCGAAGAGGTACTCTTACCTATTCACACTAGTATTAACATGTTGATGTTTTTTATGTACTTGTTTTGTTCAATACTTATTGCTACTTCTGTTTCATTTTTCAGCTAAAGAATGAAGTTCATAAATTCGACAGCAAACTTGCGATTTCTGAAACTGTATTAGAGCAGAAGGTTTGTTAATGTTGTTGCTGAAATTTCGTAAATTCTGACAAGGGGGACTAACTTGATCTACTTGTGTCTGATTTTGATTTACAAATAGAATCTAGAAATCAAGAAACTCGCAAATGAAAAGAAAGATGCATTAGCTGCACAATATGCTGCAGAATCGACTCTCAGAAGGGTGTACTCCAATCAAAAGGATGATTGTTCCCTTCCTATCGAGTCTTTTATGGCTCCTCTTGAGGCCGAAATTAAAATGTACAAAAATGAGGTAAAGTTCTTGAAAAAAATACTTGTACTAAAAGTAAATGACTTACCAACTTGTCTTCCTTTCTCTTGTAAGATTGCTGTGTTACAGGAGGACAAGAAAGCAATGGAACGGCTAACAAAGTCGAAAGAATCAGCTCTGCTCGAAGCAGAGCGAATCCTGAAGAGTGCTTTAGAGAGAGCATTAATAGTGGAGGAGGTTCAAAACCAAAACTATGAGTTAAAGAGACAAATCGAAATCTGCCAGGTAAGATTCTCAACTGATTAACCAAGGTTGCATTTTACATCATTACGAGTTGAAGATGAAGTGTAAAGATAGTAACTTTATGTGCAGGAAGAGAACAAAATTCTGGAGAAAACTAATCGCCAAAAGGTTTCAGAAGTCGAAAGACTTAGCCATACAATTCAAGAGCTTGAAGAGGCCATTCTTGCAGGCGGAGCTGCTGCCAACACTATCCGCGACTTTAAGAGACAAATCTCCGAATTTAAAGTAGGTTTTGGGTTATGCAACTTCCATTTTTAGTATAGAAACTACAATTGTCGGATTGCCATTTTCAGGAGGAGAAAAGGATGCTTGAGAGGGAGCTAGCCAAAGCCAAAGTTTCGGCAAATCGGGTAGCAACTGTGATCGCTAACGAGTGGAAGGACGAAAATGACAAGGTCATGCCAATCAAGCAATGGCTAGAAGAGAGAAGGTTATTGCAGGTACCTTTACGAAATTCTTGAATTCGATCTTCGTATTTTAGCAAGACTTTGAATTGTTGTTTAAACTCCATATGAAGGCCGAAATGCAAAGGCTGAGAGACAAACTTGTTGTATCAGAGAGGACTGCAAAGGCCGAAGCGCAACTCAAGGTGAGATTTCAGAATTCTCTCTTACATGTCATTTTGTGTGTTACGAATATTGCTAACTGCTTTGATTCTTTAATGTAGGATAAGTTGAAGTTAAGGTTGAACACACTAGAAGAGAGATTGAAACACGCATCGAGTTTATCTATTACTTCGGATTCATCTTGTGTGTCACCTAAACCCGCAAAAAATAGTAACATCTTAGGATTTCTAACGAATAATGGAGGGCTTAGAAAGAGGTCTAGCTCGCAGCCAAGAGCGTCCACTGTGAGTAGAAGTACTCAATTACAGCAACCAAATGTCGAGAACGAAAAACGGGATTTTGGTGTTGAATTTAAAAGAGCTGATAGCTTTAAAAAGAAATTCGGGTCTGGTGATAACAAGGTTAGAAATAGTCTGTGGGCATCTAGAAGTAAGGTTATTGATAGCGCTGGGAAGGAAAACACGAATAATGAAAAGCATAAGAATCAAGATTTTGCAGTTTCAGTAGAAATGAGGAGCAATGATGAAGGTTCTGAAGATGTTGTTTCGGGGTTTTTATATGACAGACTACAGAAAGAGGTGTTACAGTTAAGGAAATCTTGTGAGGCGAAAGATAGCAACTTGGATGCTAAAGATCAAGAAATTCAGGTGAAGCAACTTTTTAATTGTTATAACATGCATGTATTGTAAGCAGTCGAATCGAACACGAGGTACTTACTTCGAATTGTGAAATGAATTATAGATGCTGACGAAGAAGGTCAACACATTGGCGAAAGCTGTTGAAGTAGAGTCAAAGAAAGTGAAGAGAGAAATGGTGGCAAGAGAAAAGGAAGCGACAGTTTCAGCAAAAGTCGACAGCAGCAAAACATTTGGTGGTAGTATCAACTCCTCTAGAAGGTTAGTTAATCTGAAGTCTCTTACTTTGTTTTACTGTTTCATCACTTAAGTGAGAATCATGAATAACTTAGTTCCTTATATTTTTTTTTAATTTAACAGGTAAACGAAAGCTTCGTGACTTCTTCTTCGGTCTGTTTGTTTGAACTTTGAAGTACCTGAAATTCATTTGATTCTTGATCTCTCTGTTTTCTTATTTTTCAATGTACATATGGAATGCTTTACTCATTTAGAAATGGGAAATTCACTTGATGTGTTCTATCTAGCTTGATTTGTGTACATGAATAAACCGAAATATAAATGAAAAATGTTTTTTTCCTCGAAAGTTCTATATCCCGATTCTCATATAAACACAGAAAGAGAGAGTCTTGGTTACATATAAAAGAAACACTGTTCGTTTATCTTGCATAGACATCATAAAAGTAATCAGTTGCAAGACAAAACACTTCATAACAGTATATCGGACTGAGAGAAAAGGAAAAAAAAAATCTATCTTATAATCTAGTATGTACCATTCTATCATAAAATGAAAGATGGAGCAGATATTATAATTCCTGCTCTTCTTGGATGCTAGACAAAGACGGCAACCATTTTGGCCTGAAACTCTCTGACATTTTGAGAGCAACTCCTTTAGACTTGAACTCTATGCCATTTCCTAGCATTTCTTCCAACTGCTCTCTGGTCAAAACAATCTTGATTTTCTGTTTCTTACAAGTAGCATCTTGGTTGGCCGATTTGGGGAAATTTATGTGATGCTTCACAAGAGGAGGAATTAGATAATAAAGCTCCCCTGCTTCTAGCTTCGTATCAGGTGGCAATGGTTTGAGAAGAAAAGCATGGTGTACTAATTTACAGCATTGGTAAGGGCCAGAAGTGATCTTTTTAACTGGTGTTGATGCTTTGAACTCTTTTACTTTTCCATTGTAGAAGATGACTCTGCTCTTCTCTGCATGTTGGTGGCACACTACATTCATACAGTTTCCCATATGGTTCAATTCAGTGATATTCTAAATCATCCAATTATCAATATATATAGTGGTTTTAATTAATTTCAAGTTGCAGACAAGTTGTCGTGCTATCCATCACAACTTTTGTCTCTGTTTTTTAATATATTACAACTTGTGTTTTGTGTTTTGTTTAATGTTGAAGGTCAATGGTACCAAGTATATATACATTATCATGTTCTTTTTTTATTATACTTGAAAATGTTCAAAGTCTATGCAATTGTTCATGGTATTCATACCATTAACAAAACAATTAAATTTTTTTTGATGCCGGACAGCCAGAGTCAACAATTTATTTTAAATCTAAAACTTTTGGCAAGTCAACCAAAAAGCTACAATCTATCTTTTCTGAATTTAAATATGTTTTGACTTGTGCAACATCAAAACGTATTGAGTGATCATACCTATAATAAGAAAATAAAAGAAACTCAACTCTATGAACCTTCAACATGTAAATAGATTTAATGCTCATTGGATAGCAAAAATGACTGGAATGAGAAATATGCAGAAGAAACGGTGTAATTGATGCCAAAACAAATATGTTGGGCTCCAAACCTACATCTCAACAAGAGCATCCGAGCTCGCTCTATAATAAGCATGCAATAGAGGTGCATAAGAAAGTTGGGCATCTTTTTTCTACCATTAGACAACCTTATCTGGCAGATCAATACCTCTCTCAAGCAATTTAACAAACAGTTTCTCTGCTCCATCTAAATCCTTCCCTACCCAAATATCCTAAATCTCCACTTTCAAGAATGGTCTTGTAATCTCTGAATAAAATAATCAACAGAAACGAATGCATAATTAGACGACTACAGTGTACAGCATATTGATTCAATATCGTATTCAAAATAAGGGTTACACTAGTACATGACATCAAAGACTGCTATTTTAAGTTTTAACAAGAGAAGCATACCTAGGATATCAGGTTCTGAAGATGAATCCTTTCTGTGTTGCATTGCTTCTTCTGCCATAATAAAGAGACATGGTAAGGTGGTGGTCTTCATCGATGAGGATTTCCACTCTTCTTTTCATCTTATTGTTTCTAATACAAAATAATAAAAGGGTATGTTTGGATTTGGGTTAGAAAATGGGCAATTTTTTTTAGCATTTTTTTTTTCTTTTTAGATTTTGAGTTTTATAATTTAGAAATTTTATAAATTTCAAAATAAATAAAACTTTTCTCTTATTACATTATTATTATTTTAAATTTTATTTTTATCCTTTTTTATGTTGATTTTTCGTTCCGCTTTAACTAATTTCTCTTTCCTATTCAATTTGAATTTTGTAACTTTCAAACGTCCGTATCTTACAAACGGTTGATTTTTTTAATGAACGCTTTGAAATATTTTGTTCGTCCTAATTTTATTTTTAAAAGGACATGCACTTAAAAAATTTCGGGAAAGAAAATAATGTATCGCAATCTTATACATCGTATAATTATTATATAATACCCGTTTTTTAACTACTTTTTCATGAAGGCATTATACATGATACAAGAGTTGTCTAATGTATATATATATATATATATATATATATATATATATATATATATATGTATGTATAAATAATCTTTTTCTCTTTTGTAACGTTTGAAATTACAAAATTCAAATTAAATAGGAAAGAGAATGTAGTTATAAAAGGGAAGAAAAGTCAAAATTAAAAAAAGGTAAAAGCAAAAATATAATCTAATCAAATAGTAAAGTTAATAACAAATTCTGTCTATTTTAAAAGTTAAAAAATTTAACATTTTAGGGTATATGGTTTAATTACCCAAATTAAATTGGAAGCTTGGTATCCTGCTATTATTTATTATATTTTAATTCAGAGCTAACTTAAAAAAAATATCACGTTATTTCAATCATTTTAAAAAGAGGGACCGAGGAATTTTGTTGTTGCAAAAAGAGATCCATGGTTTTGAAGAATTTACAAAAAGAGGTATGTGATTTCAGAATAATGATGTTACATGGAATATATTAATTCAACATTTTAATAATTAAAGCTTATTATTTTAAAATTATACGTCGAGTAATTTTCGGATATTATTTTTATTTTTTTATAATTTTTTAAAGTTTGTTATCATAATTTAATCAAAAAAATATTTGCACTAATTTACTCATTTTCGTGACATAATTTAATATCGGGAATCATTTATTTACAAATTTTTTGAAAACATATACCCATTTTGAAAAAAAAAATTCCTCAGACCCCCTTTTGAAAATGAGTGAAACCACATATTATTTTTTTAAGTTTGCTCTTTTGTTAAATATTCTCTAGTTTAAGGCTCTGTTCTTTTCAACTTCTGAAACATGAACTGATCGAACTGAACTTAACTTAACTTAACTTAACTTAACTGAACTTAACTTAACTTAACTGAACTTAACTTATTTCGGTGTAAATTTATAACTACTCATAGCTGAACTTAACTGAACTAATTAACTGAACTGAACTTAACTTAACTTAACTGAACTGAACTGAACTTAATTAAATTGTAGCCTAAGAGAACATGACCTAAGTTAAATATTTCCCCCTAAATAATCAACTTCCGTTAGATTAGTTAACAATACAAAATATCTTGTTCCCATTGTAAATTCTCCTAGTACCCAAACCTCAGTATTTGCATTCCTTTCCTATATTCAAGTGAGAGGGGATGAAGAAAGTTTACTCTATATTTATCATGCTAAATATACTTTGCCCTCTCAACTTATCAACTTCACTTTCGTCATCCCCAACTTTAAAAAGTCTTCACTAACCCCCCAAACTTGGTAAACATGCACTCGCCAGCTCTCCTCGGTGTCACGTGTCATATTTTGGTTGAATAAAAAATCTGACATTTTTTAAAAGTCAAACCAACCACAAAGTGACACGTGGCACGAGGGCTAACGAGTGCATTTTTACCAAATTTGAGAGGTTAGTGGAGACTTTTAAAAGTTGAGGGTTGCAAAAATGAAAAATTAACAAACCGAGGGAGCAAAATATATATGACCAAAACTTCAACGAACCATGAGCTGTCATTGATTATATCTTGTATTAGATATTTGCTATACTGCTCACTCAAAAGTTTAATATATTATAATAATTTTTCAGTTAATATAAAATATTTGTTAATTCCAATATTTTTTAAATAAATTATAACTCAAACAAATAAAACTCGAAGTAGTTTATAACTATAGTAAATTAATAAGTTAAATGCATATGTACCACTGAACTTGGTACTTCAGTTTTATATTACCTTAAACTTTAAAAAATTTCAGTTAATCCTTAAATTTGGCAAAATGCATCAATTTGCCTAATTCAACGTCAAGTTTCAGATTCTAGTTGATTTGATTTTTTCGAAGATGTTATTTTTTCATATTTTTCCCTCATCAATCAGAAAATGACATGTGACGTTGAAAATGATGTAAGCTGGTACGTTTTTATCAAATTTAGGAGACTAATGAAACTTTTGAAAATTAAAGATGATATGAAATCAAATTGTGAAGTTGAGGAGTGTTCACGTATTTGGCGCAAACTAATAAGGCATGTAGCATAATGTTAACTAGTGATTAACATATCCTGCGTAGCTGAGTAGATATATTATGCAAGGAAACTTTGTCTACTTTAATTTAACTTCATAAATTATATACATTTTGCATATTTATTACCGGACAACTTGGTATATTGATCACCATTCTTGCAAAATTCAAAGAGTATATAATAATTGTGAATTTAAAACTCATGATTAATAAAATTGGTAAAGACGCCCTCATATTTCTCAAAAATAGAATTCCAAAACAGGAACTTTTTTGCATTTTAAATTTGTTTTAGGCGTTTATTAACACAATTCCGTTACTAATTATCTACTTCCAGGATCGGCTATTAGGAGAGATGTGAGTGGTCGAGACCTTAAATTTAATTCAGATATAATATGAGTATAAGAAACATATAATACACATTATATTTAATTAGTTGTCCCAGCGGTAGGGTGGAATGCGTATGATAATATATA
>CAOJBI012519531.1:0-10222 GCA_948277035.1 Euphorbia corollata
ATATCGTAGGTACGAAACATTACAAGTTATGGCAATGTTGTTATTATTTCACAAAAGGGAGTGATTTCGTAAATTTTTCAGAGCCAAGACAAGGGGAGCTGTGCTGCAGGATATTGAAGATGATGAAGATAACTAAGATACAAGTTGACAGTTTTCTTTTCCATGTCTTCCAAATAGTAGTGTTTTCTATTTGAATTGTGATTTCTGTGACATGTTCAATTTAAAGAGAGTAGTAGTATTTTTGTTTCAGCTCCAAAAAAAAAGGTTAAAAAGAGCGCTGATTTGTAAATATGCTAGCAACAGAGTATAGAAGTTACTAGGAAATTAATTAGACTTGTGCATAATACATACTTAGAACTTGGTACCTTTCATTGCTTGGCATTTTAACTTTGAAAAGTCTCTACCAGCCCTCTTAACTTGGTAAAAATGCACTAGGTAGCCCATCGGCGCATGTCATATTCTGATTGGAGAGAGAAATAAAAATTTAACATTCTTGAAATGTCGAACCAATCGGAATGTGACTCGGTAATGAGGAGGCTGGCGGTTGTACTTTTGCTAAGTTTAGGGGGTTAGTAGAGACTTTTCAAATTTGAAGGTAACAAGTGGTGAAATGTGCTAAGTTTAAGAGGGCTAAGTATGTATTTGGCCTATTAAATAAGTGCACACTCGTTACTCTTACTCTGTTATCACATTTATTGCATTCTGGTACGTTAAATGCTCCTTTCATGCCAGGTAAAGTGGTGAATATGTATTGAATTTCCATCAAAATTTACTGCGCACTTTTGAATCTCGTTTTTACTTGGTTCAATTCTATCATTAATTATAGAATCAAAATTTAACAAAAAAAAAGGAATAATACTTAATTTATTATTCAAATAATTTATGTGATCAAATCAAGAATGTTGTTAGCAATCATTGTGATCCTTACATATGGTTCTCATTAGTCTTTGATTATTTTTGTAAGAAAATTAAAGTAATCTTTTGTTGGATTTAGAAGACTATAATTAAATCAGAAGACAGTCAAATCCGCCAGAAGATAGAAGTGTTGATCCTTACTACAAGAACATGATTCAGAGGCTACAAGAATTTTTTAGAAGCCAGAGTCTCCAAAGATATCTTAAAGAATCATAGCCTCCGAAGTTTATTAAGTTAACTAATCTTCAGAAGCAACTAAGTATCACTTAAAATAGATTCTGATCTTAGGAATATTTAACAAAGATCAAAGAATATTCCATCTCAAGTCAGAAGCTATTAAGTGGTAGACAACAAAGCAATGCGGGGTCCACTCAATCACCAATTTCCGTAAAGTCTTCGTGCGCCCTATACATTTAGTGCGCTTTGCCCATGCTTAAGGAACATAGGTATTATTAAATACATCTCCGCCACCTTAGGATTATTTTAACTGAAAATCAAATTCCTTCAACGGATTCAATTTCAAATAATCCAAGTTTAACGACTATGCTCAACGGGAAAGAAATGCGAAGCTATAAAAGGAACTCTGATGAACTGAAGATAGTTAACCGAATCGAAGCTATCAAATTAAGCAAGAACAATTCTTATTATCTTGTATACAGTTTACTTCGAAATCTTTAGCAAACAATTATCTATATCTGTTTATAACAAGTTGACACTGAAACATTGTTCAAAAGCTTGAACCACTCTTATTCAAATCATTGTAATCACACTAGTCTTCGGTTAAGTTAGTGTGGGGGAGCTTAGATACATTGGAGAAAGGTACTCAGTGTATTGGTACAGCTTAGAGCCTAGATACAAGTTGAACGGTACTCTTGTATTGGTAAAGCTCCTGCTTAGAACAGAGGACGGTACTCTAGTTTGTAAAAAGCAACTGTAGCGGTTTATTCTTCACCCAAAGAAGAATCTATAGTGGATTAAAGCTTAGGGAAGGTACATGAGGACTGGAAGTAGGCAGAGACCGAACCAGAATAAAACTTCGCTGTTTGATATTTCTGAACTCAATCTATTTATATTTCAGCTTATAAGAGTTATCAGAAGGAAGCCTCTGACGTGTTTTAGAGCTTCCGAAATTTGTCAGAGCCTCTGAAGTATCTAACTTCCAGAGCTTCTGAAGTTATCTTCTAATAATCTTTTCAGTGTTTCTGGCAAACGATTTTTAAAAGCTTTACTTTAATTTTAAATTGCCATTCACCCCCCCTTTGGACAATTTATCTTGTTCAAAAGGTCCAACACATGTTTTTGAGAATCGTTAAAATACAATCATAAATTTGATATTTATCCAAATCAAACTGAAAAAAAAAATCATATCATATCATATTATATTATCTATCCAAATATAAATTTTAAAAGAATCATACCGTACTTTAATAAAGCATAAAGAACTATCATCCAAACAAATCATAAGAGAATTTATATTTAGTAATATAATTTAAAATTTATTTATATATTAACAAAATTCTAGAAAACTGAACGAAATCGAAATATTTAATATTTTATACACGAAACTAACCGAACTAAATTAACGTATAAATTTTATTCGGTTTATTAATAGAATTACCAAACCATTTACACATACCTACCTACCCTTGTTTCCTTGTCTTCTAATATTATAATATACAATGAGCTTATGCAAGTCGGAAGCTTCGTTGGATCCGTATCAAATTGTTAATTGTTTTGAAAGATAAATAATTAAATATTACCGTTGTTGTATCTTCGAGTATTCAAGTTTTTTATGTTGTGAAATATCCTTGTTTACAAGTTGGATTGCTTATTTATAAAATTTCATGGTTTTACTTTAATTATAGCTAAATGTTAAAAGTAATTGGCATATTGTTATGTCGGCATTTCTATATTGTGGTTTCGCTCATTTTTAAAAGGGGTCTGAGAAATTTATTTTGCAAAAAGGGGTTTGTGGTTTCAAAAAATTTGCAAAAAAGGGACGTGTGGTTTTAGAAAAATTGCAACAAGGGGTCCGTGATTTCAAAATAATGTTGTTATATAGACTATTTTAAACAATTCAACATTTTAATAATTTAACCTTATTATTTAAAAATTATACGTCAAAATTTGGGGGATTTTACATCCAAAAAATGTACTTTGCAAAAATATATCATGGTTAGACGTGGGTTAAACAATATAACTTAACTCAGCATAGTTTTAACCTGAATAAAAACGGGACTAAAAGTCCCGTTTTTATTTTGTACTGAAAACGGTTTCAGCTTTAAAACTTAAAAAAAAAGGTTGACAAGTGACTGGGCGACATGGACTGTTGCCCAGTCACATCTGTGTCTGAAAACGAGACTTGCAGTCCTGTTTTCAGACATATATAAAAAAATATCACTTAATTCATGGTAGAATGTGGATCCCCTGCTCTTTGAACTTGCATAATGCTTCGATTTTTTAAATTAGACGATATTACTCGGATAAGCTTCTCTTGTTAACAACACAAGGATATGGTTGAGATTCCATAAAATTGTGATTCAAAACATTCAAATCAACTAAATCTGCAAAAACCCAATGAAAGACTATGAGAATTTAAACCATGAAACAAGGAGAAAAAAGGAAAATGGACTAAAATGTAAAGGAGGGAGCAGATAAGATTGACTTTTGAAAGGGCCCATTTTTGCAAACCCACATGATTGCAGTCCCATTTTTTTTGTGTCTGAAAACGGGATTGCAAGTTCCGTTTTCAGACACAAATGTGACTGGCTGTCAGTCACTTTTCAACCCTTTATTTTTTTAAGTTTTAAAGCTGAAAACGGGACTCAGAGTCCCGTTTTCAGCACAAAATAAAAACGGGACTTTTAGTCCTGTTTTTATTCATGTTAAAAATATACCGAGTTAAGTTTTGTTGTTTAACTGCATGCCTAACCATGATATATTTTTGCAAAATATATTTTTTGGGTGCAAAATCCAAGATTTGAGTAATTTTCGGATATTTTTTTATTTTTTATGATTTTTTAAAGTTTGTTATCATTATTATTTTAAAAAAATACTTACACTATTCAAAATATTTCAAAATTTATCACCGATGTGTATTTCAAAATTTATCACCGATATTAACTATCCTGCAAAAATTCAAATTTAAATAAGTAAGATTACCCATTTTCGTGACATAATTTAATATTAGAATCTTCTATTTGAAATTTTTTTGAAATCACAGATCCCCTTTCTCTTTTGAAAATAAAAATTCCTTAAACCGTTTTTCGAAAATGAGTGAAACCACCAGTACTTATTTCAAGTTTACCTTTTTGTATAGTATTAAAATTGCGGGTGATATATAACTCTAAAAAAATAGTAATATTTTAATGACGAACGGGCCACCAAGAGCCCATGACTGGTTTTGGCAGGCCATGGGTATGTATGATCATCAGTGTCCGAATATGAATAGCACACATAATTGGGCGGTTTAAAAAATTTCGTTCCTTTGACGAAATTCTAGTTCGCATGCATTTGCGCCATTTTTCATCAAATGATTCAAAAAATTAGGCGCCAAATTCAATCCTTTCATGTAACTTAAAAAATCAAAATCCTGAAACCAGATCCTCACTGAGGAACCCTAGTTTAGTTTTCAACGGCAATGGATAGTGACGAAGAACTCATACTATTCTCAGAATCTGAAAATCAACCTGCTGCAGTCCCAGAAAGAAAGCTCAAACGTCTTAGAAAAGCTACAGATAAGGTCTTTAACGATCTCCCCTCTCCTCCATCTGACGGCGCTCCTTCCGCTTACGAGGCCAACTCACCTAGAGGGGAAGAGCTAGATAGAAGAGAATTGAATACAGAACATTTCGAGGAATTAAGTCCGCGATCTGGATCTCAGTTGGAGGTTATTGAGCAAGAAATTGAGTTGGATTTTGGTTTGGAAAAAGAGGAAAAAAGCTCTGGTGCTCAGAGGCTATTGGATCTTGATTCTCACGATGAGGAAATTGATGGCAAAGGCGAAGATGGATTGGGTACAGAAGTGGAGGATGAAAGTGCACATTCGAGGAAGAATGAGGACTCAGAGAAGAAACGTGCAACGTTTGACGTATTTAACGGGAAAGGAGAAGATAAATTGGGTTCAGAAATGGAAGAGGAAAGTGAAAATTTGAGAACGAGTTGGGGATCAAAGAAGAAACGTAGAAATGTAGATGGATTTGAAGTAAAGGGAGAAAAGAAACGGAAGAAGAAATTCAAAGATGCCAATAATGGTTTTGACGATAACTTATTTTCAGCTGCTTCCACCAAAAAGGTAACTGTGCTCTCGCGTCTTTGTTAATTCAGTTTGTTTATGAATTTATTCCGTTGATTGTAATTTGTTTTCCCCCCAAACAGGAGAGAAGGGAAAGATTTAAAGAACTGCGAGCTGAATCTCAGAGAATATTGAGAGGCAGAGACTGACTTTTATTTCTGCTGCTTTGTTATGATGGAATTTAATTATATTAGGGATAATCTCTTACAATTTTACATTGCTGATCTTCCTTTTGCAGAAACTAGAGATGCATCATTTAGACCTGTACCTTTGGTTCAAAAGTCTGTATCTTCTGTTCTGGAGAAGATTAGGCAAAGGAAGCACGAGCTTTCAAAAAAGTAAGTGTTGTTCTATTGCTTTTTGCAGTAAGGATGTGCTAATTATATAAAGGAAATTTACAATTTTAACGTGTCACAGATTGGTCAATATGACCGAAGATTCATGTTCCGAGGCCAATAATAATGTTTCAGGAGTGGTAGATATGGATTTCCTTGAGGAGAACAAAGAGGCTCATAAGGATACAGGAGAAATTAGTGAAGAACCAACTTCACTCCCAGTTATTGTCGAGGCTAGTGTTGAAGATTGGGGTGAACAAGGATCTAAGGAGACTACAAATGCAAGTGATGAAAATTTAACTTCTACTATGGTGAGTTACAAATATCATATTTGTATGATGAATGAGTGCTTCACTTATTATCAATTGATATTAATATTCATATGATCCATGGAATCCATCATTAGTTTTGGAATAGATGTGTATTATGAATCCTTTCATCTAGCTTCCTGGTCAATGAAATAGTTCATTATTTCTATGATGTAAATCAATTTTCTCAAGAGATATCGAGTGCTTGCATCTGTTATATCAGTCAAAAGCAGGTTACTATTTCTTTGAATAGAAAGATATTTCTAGTCAACCACTTCATCTTAAGATGTTGTGATGATTTGATCCTTCATTTTGAATCCTAGACCGAGGTTTCCTTAGTTACTGGAAGGTAACATTATCATATGAAGGAATTAAAAGGTATAACCATTATATCTTTGAAATTGCAGGCTATGGATAATGATTTAAAACAAACATTTCGAGCTCCTGTGGAGGATACTCAGGTGATTTTCACACCTCAAGTGCTTGTTACTTACCAATGGGTTTTACCTTAGTAATAATACATTTGATGATGCATGTTGTAGGATATTATATTTGATTCCCCTGAAAGTGATTCTAAAGATGAGATTCCCAGCAGTCCCTTAGAAGATGTTTTGGCTCCTTCTTTAACAGCAATGAATTTAAAGCTTGATTCTGCTCCTCCTGATGACATGTAAGTTTGTTACGCTTCACTTTGCCAGTTCATTATACCTTCATGTTTCTGTGTACATTCTACCTTCAGGACTTCAGTTTCAATACTTTTGTACAGATAATGGTTATAGTCCTTTCGCAAACTTATCTAACAACCATATATTTCGCTGCTACTAAAAAACATGTATTTCTTCCTTAGCTATTAAATATGTTCTTGTTCTCCAAGGGTGTAGATTTCTGACTATTTCTTACTCATAATTGTTGAATATCATGTATGAAAGAAGATGATTTCTACTTTTGTATTACTTATGTGAATTTAATATTTTATAGCCCCTGCAAGTGTAAAATTTGTTTTAACTTTTTTCGTGCAGTTCTGATGATGAAGAGGATAACAATAAGAACATCAATCCCTTTTGGCATAATTCAGCTCCTTCGTCTCGTAATAGTGATCCTGCGAAAGCTTTTCTTGATGATGAAGCCGAGGAAGAGGATGACAGTGATGGGGATCTTGCTCGTTTCAAAGATGATGATGAAGATGAGGATAACATGGACGCTGAGGAGCTTAATGATATGATAGCAACAGCATATGAAGAAAAGCCAGTTGATAATGATATGCGAAATCAGCTTCACCAGAAGTGGCTTGAGCAGCAGGATGCTGTTGGAACAGAAAACCTTCTTCAGAGGCTAAAAGGCCATTCTAAACCGAGAGAGATGGCTTTCATTGGGGAGAGTGAACAAGAAAAGAGTGAAGAAGAAGAAGAAGAAGAAGAAGAAGAAGAAGAAGAAGAAGAAGAAGAAGGGAGCGAAGGAGAGTCAGATAATGATCCAACCGAAGGCTTTCTTCCAAGAAATGTTGTACGGATGAATTTAAAGAGAGCAAAGGAAATGATTCCCTTGATGTTCACAGATAAAGATGATGTGTATGTTTCTTCTGATGACGAGGGAACAGAAAAGACTCTTGTTAAGCGGCATTTCTCTCATAAAGCTGTGAGTTTTTTTATCAGATTATTAGTGAATCAGAGTAGATACATCCTTAGAATATCAGATGCTGATTTTATGGTATTAGTTAGTAATATTGTAGTTTCATTAAAAAAAAAAAAAGAAAAGTGCACTGGATTGGAATTTGGTTGCTGAAATTTGTACTGGAACAGGAAGAGCAGTCTAAGTTCTTGTCACCGGCAGAGGATGAGAGTTCCAAAGGTATCTTTGGCTTGATAAAGAAGCTGAATGATGCACCAGATGTCAGAAAGAAAGGCAGAACATCATGTATGATCAACGATCTATTGTCTATTCCATGTCCAGTTGGATTCTAAAAGAGCACGCTGCATATATTTCCTATGAATAGGTTTTCTACTACATGATTTTCATTGCTTACCGTGGTTATTTTTATTTTGCAGCCTACATTAATACATCGTCAGTAGGAGGAAACAAGACCTTGTCATCAAAGGTAACGTAGTTTTTGTTCTGTTTTTGAAAATTAGGTTATGAAAATCACCGTTGTTGAAAATATATTTCTAGTTTTTTCTTATGTCAAAAGAGGTATCAGTTAACTTGTTTCCTAACTAACAAAACATTAAGAGTTTTGCTTACTCTCTCAAGTCTCAATCATGTGTTAGGCCCTGTTCTCTTGGACTACAATTCAATTAAGTTTGTGTAGTTATAAATTTACACTAAAATAAGTTTAGTTCAATTAAGTTTAGTTTATTTCAGCTTTCAGAAGTTGAAGAGAACAGGGCCTTGGTGCTCTGCTCGCAATATCTCTTATCACATGAAAGTAAAGGAAGAGAATCACCAACCTTTTACCAAAAAAAGCATAACCTAACGAATATCACTGTTGACTGAGGTTAATGTTGTATCTACTCAAATTCATGGTAACCGAATTGCCAAATGTTGCAGTCATCTTTCTTGAGCCGGGGGTCTAGAAACTCATTACCATCATTTCAGAAGCATGGTTCAAGCACAGTTCGTTCTTTTGTCTTTGAAAGAGATGACAGCAACAGCAGGAGTGCAGTCTTAGCAGCAGGGGATTCTTCTGATACGGCAAGTTTTTTCTTAAACTCAAGACAAGTTTTAACTGAATGCCAGTTTCAAAATATGTGCTGGTTAATTTGTCGACAGTGAAAAAGAGATTCGTTAGTACCTCAAATCTCTCACAACTGACAGTTGAATCTAGTTTTAATCAAGACATAGCAACTGAAAGTTTATATTGTTGTGCTAATTCGTTAAACTTAATGTTATTAAGCCTTGAAACACATTTTGCTTGATTAAATTATATATAGATTTTTTCTTTTGCTCCTATGCATTGTCATCTTTAGGGTTGCTAATTTGGCTATGCTTGTGCTAATTACATATACTCCTAACTTGCAGGTAGATGTGGATACCAGGCCTAAGAAAGCTGCAACATCCAAGTTTAGTTATTCTCAAGTTAGATCAAGTTCTCAAACCACAAATAACAAGGCAGAAAAGGATTCTAGCCCTTCGCTGCACGAGATATTAAGTTGTCCATCAATCAAATCTAGTGATCGCTATGGTGGTAGTATGGCTGGTCAAGTTGATGCCATTTATGCTGCTTTCATATTGACTCATTATTCTCTCAAGAAAGAACCTGGATTATCTTTAAGAACAGCTTAGTATTTGACACGCCTTTGCTGCCTCCAAATCGGTATAGCTACTTGTTCATGTAATTGGTTTTCCCCATATATTTATTTCTTTATAGTGATATTGACTTTTGAAACTTTAGAGTGTTATCTTTTTCTCTCAAAATGTGATATATTATGTTGCTTTTAATGTTCATATGGAAAATGCTAACCTATTGAAAAATCTCATGGATACCGAGAATTTCTTAGAAGTGGAACATTTCACTAATATTTTTAAATTATCAAGATATTTTTTAAAAAAGTAGGAATTGACGAATTGATCCCTAGTCATTTTCACTCAACATGATTATAATTATTAATATAAGCTAAATTGAAATCACTTGAGGTTTGAAAAATCACCTGATTATCCTCAACAGGAGATATTTGTTTTATATGATTATCCATAGCCTGCAATTTCAAAGATAGAAAAAAAAACGTGTGGACCGTTTTCTCCCAGGGAACATTTATTATGTGAAAAAAATGATGTTAGAAGTGGCTCAATCTTCTTTCCTCAAGAACCTTGTCTGTTTGCATTAATTGTGTTTGATGTTTGAACTAGATGGTTTTCAGATGCCTTTTAATGACAGAAATATATCAAAAAAATTTAGTTGCCATGTGTTCAATTTAATGGCAGTATGCCTTTTAATGGTTAGGTATAGAAATCTTTTTGTTCTTGTTTTTGGAATATTTCAAACCTTTTTGATTCGACAGGTAGCATTTGGTAATCTTGGTTTCATGTAATATGCGAATTAAATTTATTAGGCAAAATGACTAATGTGATATAATAAGTTTTTATTATTTGTATAGGCAAAAATGACTAATGTTGATACAAATGCTATTCTTGGGTTGGTAACCTATGCGGGCTATTTAGTAGTTTTATCTCGAGTGATTCAATATAAAGCACATTCAAACTCTATAGATAGAAGTCTGAGAGAAGAAGTACGTACAGAGTTCATGAGAGCTTTAGAAACAAATGTACATTCACGTAGTCTCTTACGAATGGATCCTCACACTTTCCGAAAATTTGTCTCAATTCTTCGAAGAAGGGGATTTTTGAGGGATAATCAATATAGTGTTGTGGAAGAA
>CAOJBI012520603.1:0-10280 GCA_948277035.1 Euphorbia corollata
TTATAAAAAATTGAGGATCCAATTTTACGAAGATTCTTGACATATTAACAGACATTGTTGGTATTTTTCCAAATAAAAATAAATTATTTTAGATCTATTAACGGACTTTTATTAGTCACTCATCATGTTCAACGGCAATAAGCTTATCCCTGACATCCATATTGTATAGTATCAAATTATTTTATTTTTATTTTTTTTGGTGCTTTAAAGAAATTTTGTGGATTGGACCTTACTGTTGGAATATTGGTGTGTGTATGACTTATGCGTTATCTCAGAATCTTTCTATATTAATACTTGTTATGCAAAATATAATTTGAATTCGTAATTCAAACAATTTGAGGTCTTTAATTATTCAAATTATCTAATTTGATCGTTTGCAAAAATATACATCTTTTCATTCCAATATGGGTTGCATTATAAGAAAAATTATTATTTATATTAAGACAAAAAAGACCATCAAATAAATATCCATTACCAACAACTTGAGATTGAAAACATAAATTCAAAGATTTATTCGAAAACACAAAATAAAAACCCAAAAGTACAAGTCTTGAAATTGAAATTAATTTTGGAGAAAAATTAGAAACATAAAATATCTTTTCCAATCTTAAAACAAAATCAGTATTCAGTACTAAATTGCAATCTCCAACATCCTCCACTCGTAAACACATCTTGTTTCCAGATAAGATGTGTTGTTCACTTTCCATCGCCTTATTGGGTCTTGCAAAATTGTAAAGAAACAAAAATAAAAAAATTCAGCTATATGATGCTACATGTGTTAACTATTTTTTGTCAATCAATTTGAAATTTTGAGTATCCATTATTATTAGTTTGATTTTCAGGAATTTCAATATGTATTTGCGTATTTTATAGCTGGTATATGTGACTTTGTCACGCATTTTGGATCAGCAAGTGCATCGGGCAATCTATTTACTGAATTTTGAAGATGGATTATGTTTTGAACTTCTAGTTCATAATCGTTTCATTTGGGATCTATATGAGAAAGAGATAGAGCATTCCATGTAATTTTCTTTTCTTCTTCCAAAATTGAAATTTTATTTTCTCCCCCTAATTTTGGAAAAAGTATTTTTTTATCAAAATGACAATTGCAAAACATGCAGTTAACATATTTTCAGTTAATGATTCAAGATATTCAATTATTGAAGGAGATTCATAACCAACATAAAAGTCTAATCTCCATAAAGGATCCATCTTAGTCCTTTGAGGTAGGGCAATTGCTGCATATACTGCACAACCAAAAACTCTTATGAGAAATATTTGGCTCGTGACCAAATGCTAATTGTAAGGGAGAAATCATGAAAACTCGTTGGTCTTGAATGTATGAGAGTCACTGCATGCAATATTTCATATCCCCATTGTTAGCACATTTCGACGGTTCGTCCCAGCCCGATGAAGAAAATATACATACGTTAGTTTAGGACCAATCAAAAAGCCCAACGGAACCAAATCTTCTATCTAGGACTCAAAATTCAAAATCTCAAAAAATCACACTTCGAATTCTCTGTCAAAATATGAGTCCTAAAAAGTCAAAGGAAAAGTCAACATGGAAATTTCACGCCCGTGGATTTACCCTCTTGTGCCACATGTCATTTCATTTCACAAGCCACATGTACGCGTTTTTTACCTAGGGTAAAAACACAGCCGTGTATTTACCTTATAGGTAATCATTACAGCAATTAAAGCAAATCTTACAGTTCATCAAAAAAACTGGTAAAAAACACGAAATTGTGCTCGTAATCAAATTATTTGAGCGAGTAATTTAGCAAACGCTAGATTTCGTGATGATAATAAACATACGTGTGACCATCTAGTTGTTGCATCAATCAAATCATAATATATCTAAATGGTCCACATGGTGGATGAATCAGTTCACATATATCACATTGTATATGTTTTAAAAATGCTGGAGGTTCAGTTCCAACCTTATTTCTGGAAGGTTTTATTAGCAATTTTTCTTGCGAACAAGAGTACAAAATAATTCATTATTTTGAAAAAACTTTTGACTCTTCAATGGATGTTCATGTGCATATTTTTCTCACCATCATCGACCAGGATGACAAAGTCAATCGTGCCAAATTTTATATGTTTATGAAACTATAAACTTTTGGTTTATATTTAAGTGACCTCAATTACATTTATAAATGTGTAGTATAAATCGAATGAGATATCATAAAAAATTTTAAGTAAACATTTCTTCCAAAGATTATATTTCTAACATAATGACAATGTTTAATGCATTCTCTCCTAGTTTCAATATGATATCCATTACTGCAAATATTCTTGAAACTCAATAAATTCCTTTAAGAATTTGGGGAAAATAATGCATTACTTATTGTAATTGTTCCTCTTGGCAAAGTAATATGAGCTCTTTCGAGCCTTTAATTATATTTGTATCACCAAATATGGTGGTAAATGTTGTTTCACTCATAATCAAAGTAAAAAAAAATGTTTCTTCTCTTTAAAAATTGTATGGGTGCTGGCACTATCGATAATGTATAAATTTGCTTCATAATCTTTGATGTTAATGGATAATTAGAAAGAACTCATGTTTCAATATGTCTACACTCGAAAAATAGTTAGAGAAATTTTCTCGACGATCACAACGGTCAGATCAAAGAAACAGATGTTAAATAGCTTCTGAAAAAATTTCATGAAGGTTCGACGGTTAAAACTCTGGCAAAGTTGAAATTCATCTGGTTGGGTAAATTGAAGAAGAACTGAAAAACGAATATTTTTTGTGATTCGAAGTAAAGCAAATTCGTGCTGATAACGTGCTGTAAAACAACCTTTAACTCAACATATTAATAATAAAAAAATAAGATGAAGAAAATATGAAAATATAACTTTGTATTTCCATATATAAATTGATCAAAACACAATGAGAACAATACATTTATTTATAAAAAAAATTAAAAGGATAAAATAAATATAAATATTATCATAAATCTAATAAGACTGAAAGTAAGTTAGACATGAGTCCTTTATTTTGAAAAGGACTTCTAACATTTACAATAATAATAAAAAAATTTGTACATATTCGGAAATATCATATTTAGGTCTATCTAGTAACTGTGTCTCTCTTTATAATCATATACCACAACATAAATGAAACCTAGTAATAGTTTATCCTAGCTATAGTTTTCTAGCAATCATTTATAAACCACTAAATTAAAACTAAAATTTGAATAATTTTATGGAGATATATATAAAAATGATATTCTTTGTGTACCCAAATATATCAACTAATAAAAATTATGGAGAAGCGAATGAGAATATTATTCTTTTTTAGTAATATTTACGAGTATCTTTATGAAATATTTTTATTAGGGCTTTAATCATCAGTCACAGTTAAGGCTCCTCACCTCTCCAATATAAATGTATTTAATAGGATTTGAATTTAATTTTCTTTCAACTTGTTTAACTTGAGTTGCCAACTAAATTACAGGCTTTCTTGAACATTTAATGATGTCATTTATTTATTTAATTTTATAAGCCACTGGTCGAAAGAATGAGCCACGTACCGTTAAGTAATAATTTGACCCATTTATTCCTCTTAAGAAACAATCAATTCTCAACTTTAAATATAGGGTTAATTATGGCCTATGGATTTTGATAATACGATCAAAAGAAATCTAGGTTTTTTTTTTCTCTTTTTATCATATTTTTTAAATAGGATTATGATAATTTAAAATTTTGAACATATCACAACTCAAAATCAAATCTTAGTTTTATATGATTCAAATTTTGTTTTTATCATTTTTTATGTTAATTTTTCTTTTGCTTTGTACCTTCTCTTAACTATTTAATTTAAATTTTGTAACTTCAAACGTTCATATCTCACAAACGGTTGATTTTTTTAATCGACGTTTTGAAATATTTTGTTCATCTTAATTTTATTTTAAAATGACATGCTCTTCAAATTTTTCGAAAAAAATAATGTATCGCAATCTTATACATAGTATAATTATTGTATAATGTCCGTTTTTTACTATCTTTTCATGAAGGCTTTATACATAGTATAAGAGTTGTATAATGTATATATATAATTTTTTTCTCTTTATGTTCGTTAAAGTACTGCATTTTCCACAAAAATCATGGCATGAAGACCATAAACCTGTCTTTTACAATGTATACTAGTGGTATAATGTATTTATATAGTATAATCTCCCTTTAGGTTTACAACAGAACTCGCTTTTCAGTAAAAAAACCACTTCATCGGAGTCTATAAGAATAATAGTGGTACAATACTAGTACTTCACTTCCTTTTAATGAAAGCGTTATACATAGTATAAGAGTGATATAATGTATTTTATATAGTCTGTTTCTCCTTTAGTGAGCATAAAGGTGAAAAAAAGATTATATAAATACATTATACAACTCTTATACCATGTATAATGTCCTCATGAAAATGCAGTAAAAGACGGGTATTATACAACAATTATACTATATATAAGATTGCGATACATTATTTTTTTATTGAAAAAATTGAAGTGGATGTCATTTTAAAGATAAAATTAAGATGAACAAAATATTTTAAAGTGTCGGTTCGAAAAAATTGACAGTTTGTGAGATATGGACACTTGAAGTTACGTAATTCAAATTAAATAGAAAAGACAAGGTAGTTGCGAGGGGAATAAAAATCAACATAAAAAAAGGATAAATGCAAAAATATAATTTCGTGAAATAGTAAAGTTAATAATAATTCTTCTTTATTATAAAAGCAATAAAATCTAACGTTTTTTAATGTTTGCATTAATTATCCGAATGTAATCAATTTAATTTGTTAACAGTTAACGCTAGTTAAAAGCAATAATAAAAGAATTGATATAAGTTAAAATAAAGAAAATATATCAAAGTTTACGAGAAAATGATTATTTGTTTTAAAATATAAGAAAAAATATGATCAGTTAATTTTAAGAGATAATAATGTCTAATAAATGAATTCAAATATAACATATGTGTTAGTATTTTAGTGTAATTGGATTAAGTAATTAACCAGTGCGATCATATAGAATATTTCATCAAACAAGTTGTAGAGTGTGGAATGCATGCATAAAAATGAATTTGAACATGGATCCATCTGAACTCTGTCTAGATTCGACCAACAGTCATCCCTAATGTATTTATAACATTTCCAATTCAAAGGGAATTTACTAAAACTTTTGTTAAGTTTGGTTTTTTTGGTGTAAATCGATTCCATTATTATTTTTAGGTAATTTGGTTGGATTTAATTGAATAATAGTGTTCTTTGTTCAAGCCTGGTGAAGAAAAAAAAAATGATTGATTAACCACAAAATTTGCGTAAACTCTCACACCATGCCCAAGTATACATTTATATAAATAGTTTATATATTTTGCTAATGGTTGATATCTAGTTTTGAAGTATTATGCTATGCAATTGTATTTTTTTATCATATTTTATTTGTTTTAGTTTGATTGATTAAGTATTTGTAAAATGTAGTAATCAATTTATTAAATGACTTGTTTATGACTAATGTTTTTATCCAATTAATCTATTAAAGGAAATCATATTCGGTTGTAAAATCATAACTTTATCTGAGATATACTCAATTATACAAAAAAGAATCAATGTTCTTATTCAAACTCACGGAGGCTCCGATTAAATTTTTTGTGCAAGCTTAGACTATAGTGCTTTTGCTTGGTAGAGTTTTGCTTGGAGATATTGAGGTTATCCCCCGTTGAAAATAATCAAGAAGAAGGTAGGGGCTGCCATTTAATTGCCAAACTATTTTTTTTATATAAATATAGCCCAAGCTATTTCAATATATTTAAGGGAAATACAAGGAAATATAAGAGAAAAGAATTTATTTTTATTTTTACATACGAATACGAAAGAATCATATTTATACTTTCACATAAAAAGATTTTGTTCTTTTGTTTTTCCATTAAAAAAGTTTCATATTTTTTCTGATACCAACTTTTCCTACACTTTCATGAAGAACTTATACCCGGTACAAGACTTTTATACAACTTATTTTTCATTAATTTTTGCATTACGTTTAAAATACCCGTGATAACCATCATTTGCGGTATAAGACGATTTCCCACATGAAAACCTTGACACATAATGTTCATGCCCTAAATGACGCAACTTCAAAATTAATAAAAAAACAAGTCAATCAATCATTTTCTCATAATATAAATCACGACATGAAGGCCTTATACCCGATATAAGAGTGGTATAAGGCCTTTGTTTACATTCATTATTCACATGCATTTAAAAAAAACATCAAAATGTGTATGTTCTTAATAACACAACTTCATAATTAGTAAAAGCAAGTTGACCAACCATTTTCTAGTAATAAAATCATCATGATGGCCTTATACCAGGAATAAGGTGGTTTAAGGCCTTTATATTAATTCATTATCCACAGAAATTTCAACAAAAACTTAATGGGCATGTTCTCAATAACTTAACTTCAAAATCAGTAAAAAAATATGACAATCAATCACTTCTTACAATTTTTTGATTCCATTATATAATCAGACAAAATTTAACAACAAGGTGGAATCAAACATAGAAGCTAATTAAAAATAATCTAATATATGAAATTAAAATCTAATAGTCCAAAAATTGAAGGCATATATCAGACCTAACCAATGTACGGATTAAATATTGTCATCGACTTGACGTTGTTACCATTAAACTAAGGAAAGCCGAGAAAATCATTACTAAGGGAGTTTCCGTTGGGATTAAGAGCTTTGAACCAAATAGATCGCGAGGATGGTTGGACAATTTATAAGGAGATGGGAAAGAAAAGATGGGGTGGAGAAGAGAGTTAGAGTCCCAAGAATGAGAAATAGAATAAATTGAAGCCGAGACCATAACTTTAATAAATTCAAACGAATGAGCCAATTGGAAGAGTAATATCCGGAGCGATATCGTTGAAAAAATCATCACATGAGAGATAAACAAGCTTAAGAGAGGGGAAAAAGATCTATTAAGGTGGTTATTGTGGAGATTGGAGCTGATCGAGAAGATAGGAAAGTAATTGGATCCAAATCTAAGCGATTCATATGGGAGAAGGGTTAAAGTCAAATTAAGAATCAATATTATTGTAAAACCATAGTTAGGAATTTGAAAATATGTTATTGTGATTTATAATACTTTGTCTAACATAATTTGAGTGAAATATTTTCATTCTGTAATATTAAAACTAAAACATCAGAATCATAATATTGAAGTCTTCAATTCAATTCAAACACAAAATATATGTAAAAGAAACATGTTTGTAGATATAAAATGATATTTAAATGATAATATATTTTTATATATACATGGATCCGGATTTGGATTTGAATCTCAAAGTAAAATCCAATACTATATCCATATTTTTATTATATTTGATCAGATTCAATCTAAATCCATTGGGTATGAAAATGTGAAATTCATATCTTAGCAAACAAATCTGGACCGAAACCAAGATCCATGCTCATCCTTAATATATATTGAACCAGATAACCTAAAAATATTTTGATTTTGCTTGTAAAAAAAATTCTATCAAATTTCATGGAATTCATTTCTAATCATAATTTTTTGTGCTTAGAATGAGGATTTGTAATTCTTCAAAATTAAACTTCATGGAATTCATCATGATTTAACTAAATCCCAATGGTTAAATTTGCAAATCCACATTTTATAAAGGCCTAATGCATAGTTTACCCCCTAAAATTGTCCTTAAAAACCAAGTGTCCCCCTAAACTTTGAAAAGCACCTGGTTACCCCCTCAACTTGTAAAAAAGTATCAATATGCCCCCCTAGATGCCACGTGTCACATTCTGGTTGGTTTGACTTTTCAAAATTTTCATTTTTCTCTCTCCATAAGAAGTTGACACGTGTCAATCAGGGGGCAAATTGGTATTTTTTAACAAGCCGAGGGGGTTAATCGGTGCATTTTTGCAAGTTCAGGGGGGGCAACTAGGTGCTTTTCAAAGTTCAAGGGGACACTTGGTTTTTTGGGACAAGTGTAGGGGGCGAACTATGTATTCGACCTTTTATAAACTAAAGTTCATGAAATTAAACTCAATTCTATATTATGAGTTATACCAAACATAGAAATTCATTTTCAAATGATTCTAATTCTTAAGTTCATTTATACCAATCAGGCGCTTAAGTTTATGAAATTGTGGATATATTATATAGAAAAGAAAATCTCGTAAAAACATATAGGCATTGCTTGTAATAAATTAATTTCATAAAATTTTGTGGAATTCATTTTGAAATCCAAGTTTTTGTGATTGGAATGAATAAAAATTGAATTTGTAATTCTTAGATTTGAATTCGATCAAATTCATCATGTTATAAACAAATCCCACCAATTTTGATGCAATTTGAAAATAAATTAAAATTCTATATATATTTTAATGGGTTATACAAATATATTCATTTGAATATGAATTCCATCTAAAATTCATTTGAAAATGAATTCAATGTAGATATCATTTCTAAATGAATTATAATTCTTGTGGATCATTCCAAGGCCGTAATGTAGTTTTAAATAATATATCTCTTCCAAAGATATATTAGATGTATTTTTCTTTTGTAAATTAGAAGTTTCTTTACACTATTATAATTAGGTTATATTTTAAGTAATTTTTACATATTAAAAAATAAAGATACCGACATTCACCAACTTTAAATAAAGAAAAGTATTTTTAACTATTTACTTATATTCAGTGGCGGAGCCAGGAATTCAATCAGGGGGAACAATTATATATAAAATTTGGTTTGTTTCCGAGAAAAAAAATATAAACGTTGAGTACATATCAAACGTCAAATAAATACACACATTTAAAGTTTAATAAACATCGAAAACTACCAAGAATATAGTTCAACAACCATTTTTTCTTCACTTAGGTTGACCTGAAGTTGAACTAGCAATTAGTGGCAAAATGTTTATTTGAGATGCCAACTTTTGAAAATATTGCATAATAGTTTCATTGTTAACGGTGTCAAAAATATCTCTTTAAAATGTAACACAATAAAGAATTAGAAAGTAATTCATCTCCCAACCGGTTTCGTAAATCAGTCTTCACAATTTTCATAAAAGAAATACATCTTTCAACAGAAGCATTTACAGCAGGTAGCACTAATACCAACTCAACAAGCCGATACACTAATGGACACCTGTTGCGATACTAATACCAACTCAACAAGCCGATACACTAATGGACACCTGTTGCGATATTTTTTGTCCAGCATCTTCTATGCAAGAGCTCCAATATCATGAAGATTGGAAAAAGCTTTATTTAATTTCACATCATCAATAAAAAAATGAAGTTGACCCTCAAACTTCTGTTAGCACAGTCCGTCAAGCCCGATGAAGATATAATACCTATTTCATATGCAGGATGGCACGAGAGCCTAAATGGAACCAAGTCCTATAAAATATATTCATTGTCTTTAAATCCAAAGTTTTGTTTTTCAAATTCCAACCCTAAAAAGTTAAAACAGTAAAAAAAATTAAAACAGTCAAGCTGTCAAAAGTTCTGAAACACAATAAAACGCAATTTTCGAGGCTTAAACGATCGAATTTGGTAAAAATAAGATGGGGCTAGAGGCTACAGCCTCTAGTTTTGACCGTTGTGCCAAAACTGTCAAAAAGTGGTATATCAAGTAACTGGTCGATCGGCTATTTACTTAGTAATGGGCAGATCGGTCATTTACTGGATAAGTCACTAACCCGGTTAGTGGGAAGACCTAAATTAGTTCTTGGAATCATTAGTAAATGGTCGGTCGACCAGTTACTTAATTCTGGGCCTATAAATAGGCCTCATTTCTGCAGAGAAAGGGAGGCGGAATTTTCTAAAAAAAATGTAATCTATTCCGTATCAATTTCAAATCATGTTTTCGTTGTTGTTTGATTTTCAAATCAAGTTTTAAACTTCATTGCCGGTCAATTACAAGTTTTCAAAACTAGGTTTTCGGTTTTCTAAAACCAAGCTGCTTCCAGTTGTTTTTGAACAGGATTTCGTCAACTTTTCAAAAGTACTTGCTGTAGCACCAGAAGACTTTTTAAAGTTCGATTTCACGTCTCAATTTTCACAAACTCTTATTCCGTAGCACTGGAAAAATTGTTTTCAACATCATTTTCGTCACGATCGGTTCCTAACCGGCTCTCAAACCAACCTGAACTCTAGAAAAGGTAAGCTGAGGGTAATTCCAATATCTTTATTATAATTTCATATTTATAATTTTATTCTCATTTTTGCTCATTTATTCATAAATATATATATAT
>CAOJBI012521826.1:0-10326 GCA_948277035.1 Euphorbia corollata
TAAAAAAGAGAATACATTATTATTTAACACAATTCTTCAAATATAAATATTTTTCATGCTAGATAAGAAAAGATAAATTTAAAATAATACAACACAATTAACATTTGATATTCGATTATAAATAATTAAATATATGTATATATTTTTTAAATAAAAGTAAAGAAATTAAATGTTATTACTTATTAGTTACTACAATAATCAGATCCAAATTATCAAGAAAAATGCAAGGAAATACATTGCATTTTTGTTTTACATGTAAGAAGATACTTTTGATTTTCTTTTTTTTTCAAAATTTTCATTTTTACATATATTTATTTCACTTTTGATTTTCCTTTTTACAACAATATTCATTCTTATTTATAAATTTAAGCAAAAACTCACAAATCGTTAATTTTTTCAACCCGTGCCATTAAAATATTTTTTTTATATGTTTATTTTGTTATTTTGAACATGACATAAAATTTGAATATTTCGGAGAAAAATTTGTCGTAGTCTTATACTTGGTGTAAGGGCACTTATAATAGATTTTTACTAACTTTTCATGAAGGTCTTATATATGGTATTAGAATGTGGTGTAACGTATTTATATAGTTTATTGCTCCTTAATTATCACAACAATACTCTATTTTTCCATTAAAAAACATGACATGAAGGTTCTATACATGGTATAAGACTTGAATTTAAACCTAGAAAATTATGACTTTTTGACTATATAGTAGCAAAACACGGCGGAAATAATGATTGATTGATCAAAATTGCAAAATCACAATCCAATAAGCGAGTGTCACTATTTCAACCCCAAATCAGTACACAAAGCATAAATTAAATACAATTCATCACATGAGTTCAAAATTTTAAAAAATCAGCGGTAACTGACGTCAACACCAAATCGCCAACGATTGAAGAAGACAAGAACATTGAAGAAGACGATGAAGAGTCGATAAAGAAAAAAGCAATTGTCGATGATGGAGGATCTTAGTTGATATGTGAATCAGCAACGATTGGTGGGAACACCAAATCAAAGATGATTGAAGAAGATGAGAACGTTGGACCTTACCTAAAATTTGTTTAGATCAGAATTCACATTCAAGTGCGGGTCTATTACAATTCATACCAGAATTAATCAAAAGAAAGATAAATATAACATAAAATCAAATCAAATCAAAACTGTGCTTTGACGAGTAGCGATCTTGTGAAAACGACGGTGAGAAGAAATAATAGTCATGGAGAAGTTGATTTTTTCGAGTTAGGGCCTGTTCTCTAGGACTATATTTCAATTAAGTTCCGTTTAATTAGTTCAGTTTAACTGTGTGTAGTTTTAAATTTATACTGAAATAAGTTCAATTTAGTTAAGTTCAGTTATGTTTAGTTAAGTTAAATTTAGTTTAGTTTAGTTCAGATTTCAAAAGTTGAAGAGAATAGGTTACAGATCTTGGAAAATATGAAGCAGCACGCAAAGGAGAAGAAGAGAGAAGAGTAATGAGATTTGAAAAAAAAGGTAAAAGTAAAATTAAGTTTTTCTCATTTTTTGGTATGTTGATGTTTTTTTGGTGGCAGATTACTGAAATTTATGGGTATAACGTTGTATTTTATAAGTTACCTAATGTCCAATAGTACTTTAAAAATAGTGTTTTCCTTATATTTATAGTAGGGTTTATGTTTAACCCATAACCTTACTCTAAATATTGAGTAAGGTGCGGGTTACTTTAAATACCCTACTTCATTTGTGAGTAGGAATGTAATATTAAATAGTTGTATTATATTATTAATAATATTTGTTGAACCTAATTTGAAGTTTTACTCAGCAATATTAAGATTAAGTTTTTAACGATGATAAACACAAAGCAACCTATAATTCAATATTGTGTCTAGTATTCCTTCTAGTTGCTGACCTATAGAGGCGGATCCACGTTCAGCCCAATAGTGGCCCGAGCCCCCCTGAATTTGAAATATAATATAATAAGTATATATGTTATACCTTAAACATGAAAACATGTTGGTAGAGCTGGGTTGGTGCATTGAGTAGGCCCCTCCTGCATAGGTGTTTGAGCCATAGCAACTAGGGCTGTAAATGAACAGAGCTATATGTGAACAGTTCGTTGTTCGACTCGGTTAAAGCTCGTTCGAGCTCGGCTCGTTAATAAATGAGTTTGATCGTGAACAGAGATTTACATTCGTTGTAATAAACGAACAAAGCTTGAACAATAGGGTACTCGGCTCGAAAGCTCGCGAACATGCTCGACAAGTGACTCGCTGAAATACTCGCGAACTACTCGCGAACAAACTCGTTAAAAGGCTTGTGAACTTGTCCAGAAATACGAAAAAATATGGACAAGTTCACATGAGTTTGAGTATTTTTAAAGAGATTACACATGAGTTTTAAATATATAACAATTTTATTCAATTAATTAAAACATAATTTTAAGTTCGAAACTCAGTTTAAACTTGTCAAAAATTTAATTCATATGTCCAGATAAAAGCTCGGTTAAGCTCGATCGAACAAAGCTCGGCTAAGCTCAATTTAAGGTCTGCTCGGACTCGGTTTGACCAAGCTCGAGTTCGGCTCGAGCTCGATTTGACCAAAGCTCAAGCTCGGTTCGAGTTCATTAAAAATTAATGAACAGAGCTTGTACAATTAGTGTTCGGGCTCGGCTCGGCTCGTTTACAACCCTACCATTGCCCCACTCATTCATACTACAATTTACCAGTGATTACTTATAAATATAATTAATAAAGTCAAATTATCAGACAAATTCCTTGAATTCATTACCGCCGTCAATTAGCCAGAGCTATCAAATGATTTCATAATATGATGTCGGAGCTATTTAACCTCCCATCAGAGGATTTGGATCATTGTAAGTTTCAATTGTTAGTTAGATTTTTCTTTCTTCTTGTATAATTACAAGTATGTTTATTGTAATAATCTTGTTCCGCAATTGTTCATGGTTAAAAATCTTAATCTTTCTACATGTATATTTAGTGAAAGTCGAACAAGAATCTCTTTCCACATACTCAGATTCATTGGAACTGAACTACACCTTGTAATTATAGCGAATAGATAATTTTTTTTATTAAATTTCAATACAGCATTGTTTCCGGTTCAAGCCTAATGGGTGACGATCGCATGCAAAACAAAAACTATCATATATCAGCATAAATAAACGGCTAAATGCACTGTTTACTCCCTCACCTATAGCCAAAAAGCCTACTGCCCCCCTGACCTTTGCAAAGGTCCCCGTAGCTCCTTCATCTTTTAAAAAAGAATCTCATAACTTCCTTAACTTTAAAAAAGTGAATCACTCAACTTCTTTTGACAAAGTATACCACTCAACTTCTTCTTCTTTTTTTGAATTTCTGTAAATTTTTTCAAGGTTTATTGGCCAAATTTTATATTCTACCAAACAGATGAGATTGTCAAAAAAAGGAATTAAGTGGTTCACTTTTTTAAAGTTGAGGGAGTTGTGAGGTTGTTTTTTAAAAGATGATGAAGTTGTGAGGTTCTTTTTTCAAATATGAGGGAGCTACGGGGACTTTTACAAAGATTAATGGGCAGTAATCTTTTTAACCATTGGTGAGGGAGCAAAAAATGCATTTAGCATAAATAAATTATAAACGGCTCTCATATATACCATGTCATGCAAATAGCACATATCAGAAAAGTGGACTCCACATGATGACATGGATCATCAATAGACTAGAGCAACAAGAAAAAGAATCATGTGTACAAATATAAGTATTTGAATCAACAAATTTTCAATCACACCCCCTCTTGAATGAGACTTTTCTCCTTAAAGAAAAAGAGTACATTTTTTCAATTTTTTGTAGCTTCCTATTAATTTGATACCCCCCACCATTGTTTCACTTTATTTTCTCAGAACAATCCTAAATCACAATCAACCCCTTTCTCTCTCTAAAAAATTTCACAGAATGGGCAGGCATTCTTGCTGCTACAAACAGAAGCTAAGGAAAGGTCTGTGGTCACCAGAGGAAGATGAGAAGCTTCTCAATTATATTACAACACATGGCCATGGCTGCTGGAGTTCTGTCCCTAAACTCGCAGGTAATTAACTTAATAACTTAATCAACTAATTAATTAAGGTATATGATTAATGCAAAATAACTAAAGATTGTAAGTTTCTAACTGGGTTTTTGATTTTGTTCAAACCCTTTTGATCCCATTTCTTGTTTTTGCAATTTGTGTGTGTGTTTAGGCCTCCAAAGATGTGGAAAGAGTTGTAGGCTGAGATGGATTAATTACTTGAGGCCTGATTTGAAGAGAGGGGCATTTTCACAGCAAGAAGAGCATTTGATTATTGAACTTCATTCTGTTCTCGGTAATAGGTATAATATAATCACAATTATTCAAAATTTAAACTTGATAACCCATTGTTGAACATTAGGTGTGAATATAAATTTCCGGATTAATCATTTTCTTATTGACGTCATATGTGAGTCTCTTTGATATAGCTTTTTTGGATTAAATAGTCAGTCCAAATGCCATTACAACAATTTATAGGTTTTCGACTAGACACGACATCTTATAAAAGAGTAAGTTTGTGTTACACGTGATTCAAGATAATATTTACTAGTGTTAAATTAATATCTTTGAAAATGTTGTTGAACTTTATGTGGGTGTACAGTTTTGAGTTGACTACTTTCTTAACACTTGTTACAGTTGTTGTGTTTGAATTGTTTCTTAACATAATATATCATCTCTATTAATAAAACTTTTACAATTTTGGCTAAACTTTTAATCTCTATCTTTAAGAATTTTCCTCATGTTTTTTAAATTTATCTTCCTTACTACACAAAAATTTATGCAAAACTTTTTTCTTGAAAAAAATCTATTCTTTTGCAATTGACTTCAAATTCCAAGTACAATAATTATGTATTGGCAAACATATGGGTTAAATAATTATCAGTTTTGGGTTCAATAGTTCTTAACAGTAATATGTGTTATTAAAAATTTCTTGGATTTCTGTTTTTCTTGACAATATTGTGTTTTTCTATTTTCTTGATTTCCCGATGGCGTTAATGTGAATTTTACTCACTTTCCAGATGGTCTCGAATTGCAGCACAGCTGCCCGGAAGAACGGACAATGAGATTAAGAATCTATGGAATTCCTGTATCAAGAAAAAGTTAAGACAAAAGGGGATTGATCCCAACACACACAAACCACTTTCAGAGCTTCAAACTGATAACAACTCCGATGATCAGAAACAACCGACAACAACCTTGAACACCGACAAAACCACTACTGACGATCTTGAACCCGCCGGGAAACCAAGAAATGAAATTAACACTTCCACAAACTTAACAGCGACAACTCAAGAGTTCTTCCTAGACAGGTTTTCCACAACCAGCACCGACGCTGCATCCTCCTCCGTCACTTGCCGGCCTTCCGGTCGTAACTTTGGCGGCTATTTCCCTTCCCAAAAATTGGATTACAGCCCAAATAATTCAATCTGTTTCAATCAAATTTCATCTTCTTCTTCATCATCTGATAGCATGTTTAATCTCCCCTCGATTTCATCCTCATTATTTCAAACTCTGGTCCGGGCCAAGCCGTCGATGAGTCTCCCGTCCGTGCAAAGTAAGTGGTTGCCGGCGGAAGAAAGTCAAAGCAGTAACTTCTTTGATAGCAATTCCTTCAGTTGGGGGTTGACGGAATGTGGGAAACCCGGCGAAGAAAGTCAGCTCCGGCAACTGGAAAATGAACTGCCGGAAGACATTAAGTGGTCGGAATATCTTACTGTGCCTTTTCTGGTGGGGTCAACTCAGGCTGTGTATAGTGAAGTCGCACAAGGTGCAAATTTGATTACTGAAGGATCGAACGGTCATAATTGGCTCCATCATAGCCATCAAAATGGTTCTCAGCCGCCTGATCTTTACTAAAGATTTACAAAGACTTGCTGTGACCTTTGGACAAACCCTTTAAAAATAGTTTTTCTTTTGATTTTGTAAATGTTTTCTCATACAAAAATTAAACCTTTATTTTTATTTATCACTAAATTAATATCATGTGATTTGTTTGTTAAGTTTTTCATTTTTTGGCCGTTTTTACATTTAGAATAATTTGGAAAATTTGCGTGATCATGACTAATACCGGAACACAATTATTTTAGGCCTATATTAGTATTCTAATTCAGGTTTAGGCCACTTGATAATCGATGATCTGCAAACTATACGAGATTGTAGTTAATCTAATGAATTTATGCCGATAGTAACCAATTAGTCCTATGTGATAGGCCTATGAGGAATTTGGAAGAAAGAAAGTTGATTCACTTAGTTAGCTTTCAACAGTTGTTTGGTTTTGTGAAATGAAATCTCATCCAAATATTCATTCGTGGACCTTAATGATTTTTTTTTTTTTTTTTGTCAAATGAGAATATTTAAGCAACATTAAGATTTCAAGTTTGAAGAAAGGATAAATTAAGGAAAACGATTAAAATACAATTTTCGCCCTTATTTTAAGATTGAGCAGGTGTATTTCGATACATTTGCTATAGATATTATTGTTTGTCTTTATATTTATTATTAATTTTTATTGATTATTTTGGAAAATGATTTTGTAATGTTAGGTTCAAATATTAGAATAATGTTGACTCAATCCTTACCTTTTATTTCAAAATGGAATCTCATTTTTATGATTAGGAGAGATAAGAAACAATATTACTCTAATGTTTGACCCCTAACATCAAAGAATCTTTTTCCGATTATTATTTTTGTTGTTTTTGGTAATTTATAATGTCTCCATAACATTAAAAGGTTAAATGCATCATGATCTCTATGAACTTGATAATTTTTATTAAATATCATTATAAACTTTCCAAAGTTCTACTTTGCCCCTGAACAATTGGTAAAAGTTTACCCCTTTCAACACCATATGTCAATTTATGGTTGTAGAGACAAAAATTAAAAAAAATGACATGTTTTGTAAGTTGCACTAAACATGAAATAGTAAAAAACAAAATTCTTTTTGTTCACACAACAATAAATCAACGGACCGAGTTACTCATAACTTACTAAGACATTGAGTTTATGTCTATACGGGGTTGGTAGGAGTTTTAATTCAACCTCTTTTATGCTAACAATTTTGACTTTAAATGCTAATAAATTAAGTCTTTCTTTAAAAAGAAAATGTTCACGATTAAAATTTAAAGTACTAGATACTAAAGAAATTCAACTTAACAGTTAACAGAAGTGAATTTGAAATTTTCACATACCCACAAAAACGACCACATTTCTTGTGTGTTATCTGTTTCTATACTACTCATATTAAAAAAACAACGTATGTACATTGGCACTTATTATTATGAATACATACAGATTTTTGTAAAATGGATCGTATATATGAGTTATTTAAGAAATGGGACAGGAAAACAATTAAACAAAACTCTATTTTTGCAAGTAACCCTTTGATTCATAAAATTTTTAAAAAAACTTTGATTTGATTTCATACATAAAAATAAGTTAAACACCATGTGATCCAAAGAATTGGGTCTTTGTTTTTGGGTCCTACATTAATCATATGTACACAACATGAACAATATACCCATATTATTATTATTTGTTCACATACATTGAAGCTATGGCTTATTAGACGGGACCAAATGGAGTTGGCAAACAAATATTTTTTATTCCATTTTTTTATTACAATATTTAATCTCGAAATAGTTGGGTCCAAATCTGAGCTCTCCATAAACTTTTTAAACTCCCATTTCAATCAATCTACTGAGGAATCAATATACATATAAACATTGTTAATAATTGCATTAGTTTCGTTATTCAATTTATAATAAGAAAGCAACAAATTCTACAAAAAAAAAACGATAAAATATAATTTTGTTCTTATAGTTTTTTAAGTCGTTTGTTGGAGCTTGAAGATCAATCGGAGAAAGAACAAGAATATAAAATGAAGCAACAAATAACTCGTTAACACAAATTAAATTAGTTAGTTTCCTTCTAAGTTCTAAGGAAAGATACAAGTATCTAAAGCCCAAATCAACTCGGCCTATTTGCAATTTGGGCTGGATTCTGGTTTATTTATTTCATAGGAAATAAATAGTAAAAAAAAACTTAGTTTTGAAATTTTACTTAGTGACTGCAAAAAAAAAGTAAAAGAAAATTGTTTAGTTTATACATTTTTAAATTTCATTTTTACAAAATACTTGAATTGCTTGCCCCATGTTTTCTCTCCTAATTTATTATTTAATTTTATTTTGCATTTTTTGTCGCATGTATTCTCTCCCTAATGAAATGTAAACAGAAGAGTAACTCGACATAATGGTTGCAGAGAAAGGATTTGAAAGGCAGGTAATATTCAAGTTGCAGAATAGAAAAACGGAGTAGTAGTAGGTTTTAGATGCAAGAGCATTTCCATTAGACCTTTTCGTTGGCTACTTGGACAGATTTGGGTCGGGTTTGGTTTGGTTAGACATTTCGTTAAAAACATCAACCCCGACCCAACCTAGTCAAACCCACGTTTTAAAACTTCGGTCTGGCCTTGGATTGGCTTTCACAGTCATTCCCAGTTCCGGTCCATGATTCATATTAAATTTTTTTTTTACAAAATTTTATGAACTAAATATTTATAAAAGAAACTACTTTTTATATAACATTCAAATCTTGTATAACATTCTCCAATTGAATTATTTATAACATATAACAACCATGATAAAATATAAAAATCTAAAATAATCATTATATAATATATAAATATTTATTTTATAAAATAATTATTCATTGGGTTGATTTTGGGTATTTACATAAAAACCAAACCCGGCCTATGGAACTTTAGAATCTAATATGTTTGGGCTCGGGTCGGTTTTCTTTGAAAATGAATGTCCAAGTCTTGTTCATAAATCCAGGTTCAGCTGGATTAGGCAAGTATCTCGATGCATGAACATGTTTAATTTCCACTGACAGTGTCTGGTATTTTAAGAGCTAAACTAATGCTCAGAATATAATTATTTGGTAAAAATAAGTAAAAAACTCTTTAGTCATTGTGGATTAGCTTCAACGCTTTTATGATTATTTTGTCTTTTAAATTTTAGTTATTTTGATTCAAGGAGTGATAAAAAATAACAGAATTGTCTATTTTTAAAGTCTTCTATAAACTTAGAAAATATTTAACTTATTATCTTGATTGATTCGATATGAATGATGCTGAATAAATTTATTAAATTTATTACTAAACATTTCATGGCCACTGATAATGAATGTATTTCTCTTAAATTCACATATTATTCATCTCAAATTGACAAATTGAAAGTTCAGTCATCAAGAAATCCTCGCCACAAATTCGCTTCTCTAGCCTTCTAATGTAAAATCTATGATAGTATGTAATAAACGAGCTGATCAATTAATATATAATTAGTTAATTAATAATCTTCAAATTGTCTTAATTAACTAGTAACATCTTAAATTATTTCATATAAATAGATATTTAAAGGCCTTTTTGTGCTATATTTTATACTTTAAAGGACTTAGAAAAAATATCATATGGTTTAACCCTCGTTTGTAAAACAGGATTTAAAGAATGTTTTTATAAAGGGAATTTATGGTTTCAAAAAATTTTAAAAAAAGTTTGTGGTTTCGAAATAACAATATAACATTGAATATTTTAAATAATTCAACATTTTAATAATTTAACTTTATTATTGAAAAATTATACATCGTGATTTTTGAGTAACTTTTGAAACTTTTTTATTTTTTATAATTTTTTAAATTTTTTTATCATTTAATTATTACTAGTGGAGAAAGCTCTTTGGCCTCGCCAACATGGCCTCGGTTATACAATTTGGGCTTCATTGCCTCGTTTATTACTAAAACCGAGGAGAAGTGGGCTTTAGGCAGCTTAAAACCAGCATAAATTTTCTCGGTTATACACAGAACCGAGAAAAAAATTTGAATTTGCAAAATTTTCCTTGGTTATTTTTTAAAGTAAAAAAAATTTGGATTCAGGAGCCTGTATCTCGGTCATACAATTGCCAATGAAATTTCCTAATTTCATAACTTCTATTTTCTCCGCACTTCGATTCTATCGCACATGATTCGCTTCTCCTTTACTCCAATATCAACCATGGTTGCTCCACAGTCGCCAAAGCATCACCTTTGCTGTAGCTCCACTGTCCCTGCTCGTCTTTATCAGCTATGTTTTGCTAGTGTTAGTAGTTTAGGGCAGAAACTCTGAAGGTGGCTGCGAGTGAGGCAACAGATACTCTCTTCGGCAGCCGATTGAATTGATTAAGGCATCATTTTGTTTGATTAAGGATTATCAAGTCAGTTTCTCCTCTTAGACACTAGTTTTCACATTCTCTTTC
>CAOJBI012527020.1:0-13892 GCA_948277035.1 Euphorbia corollata
GGGATTCCAGGGGGCGCGCTTCTGTCCTTCAATAATCCCTTTGCTTACTGGCAATGCGCATTGACTCATTTCCTCTACTGTGTACTGTAGGAATACCCGCTTTCATCAGATCAGTAAATAACCCGGCAAGGCTATGGGGCACGAAGGGAAGGGTATAATCCGTCTTGCTTTCCCGAAACGCTATTACCGATACTCTACTTGCTTTCCAGTCTCACCCAAGAGTCCCTGAAAGGGCCACTAGTTAGTAAGACTCTATCTTCTCTTCTATTACTATACAATTACTTAATGGAAGGTATGTAGTTTCATAAACTAATTACGGGAATGGAATTCAGGCTGAAAAGTGCGAGACACAGAGTCAGGGGCTACCTTAAGCCATGCTCCTACTAAACCTAAACCACCTAGAGCCGTTCGATAGTCAAATAGAGTTGTTGAGGTTTCTTTATTTAATATAGGGCTTGCTTCAGTTCGCCTTCCTGGTTCTAGTGATGATGGTCTCCCACCTAGTATAGTCGAGAAAGAAACCTAGTGCGTGATATAGCCAATAACGAAAATGCATAATTAGGGGAAAGATATACCACTTCTGGTCTCTTCATTTAATAAATAGATAGACTCTTCCCCTCTGCTATGGTGCTTGGTCATTGTGCCAGTCCCGATTCAACTTGCATTTTACAGGAGTAAGGAGATGTGTGGAAACACTTATCGGGTAAGCACTTCGAACCCCTAATCCGCAGTTTTCGGTTATAAATGCATGAATTGAAGTCTTATTTTGTCATCACCTAAATGGATTGCTTGCTTGGTGGAATGCCGTGCGCAATGCCTACAGGAAGGGGAAGAATGTCAGTCATTCAAGTAAGTTCAATGACTTATATAAGCCAATAGTCAGATCGGGGAAAGGGCTTCTTTTTTAAAGTTCAAGGCTTGACCAAGGTGAGTAGTTGATACTGAATCCCCTAATATGTATGAGATAATAAAAGTGGATAGTTCTATAATCCAATATAATATTGGAATTCTAAGAATTGCCTCCACAGAATCCTATCCTGAGAAAATAGGGATGAAATCACATTGTTGTCCCATCTTTTCTCTCCTGGAATCATTAGGTCACAATCTCAACACTGGGGATCTAAAGATTCTCCAGATCTGGCTACAGGTTTGAAATGCTGCATTAAAGGAACCCGAACCTGAGGATCGACCCAAATTCTAGTGGAATTACCATTGCCAATTATGAATAGGAGGGCCTTTCGGATCACATCTCTGGAGGAGAGGATGCCCCTCCAAATCCAAGATGCCCGCCTGGGGACTCCCGCATACCCCAGTGGCTGTAGTTTATAGTGGTCTTTCCCAGCAATACAGTTCGCAGCAATCTAGTTGCAGTTGCGCCTTTCCTTCCTTCTAGAGGACCTGCCGAGTTAGTAGAAGTGCCCCTTGAAGCCATTAGAAGTTCCTCGCCAGCTGCCAATTCCCCTGCTAAGACAGGCTAATTATCTCGCTCGAGCTGAAAGAATTGAATTAGCCGAGGGTTCTTTCACTGCGGAAGCCTTGCGTCTCACACTTTGAATCAATCCCCTCTTGTCCCCTCTAATCCATCCGCTGTGTTCTTAGCGTGCGCCTATTATGGTTGTCGAATAGGCTTCCTCCAGTCATAATGATCCCGCACAACCGGTGCCTCTTCCACTGTCGATGAAGAATGCTTTTCGGGCGTAGAAGCTTTCCCGAGTTGACGAGGTTCAGTATGGATTTGGGGCTATGGCACTCGAATTGACGAATGAGGAATGTCACTATCATGTTTAGCCCAATTCACGAAGGTGAAAGCCGCCCAAAATATCTATATCAAAATCTCTATATATAGGAGTCTTAGCCTTGACTCTATCATATCCGATCCATGAAAAATGATAACTACTGGGCCCAAAGCCCAAACAAACCCTTTGTTGAGGTAGTGTCAGAGCCCAATCCCTGGTTCACTCCATTTTGTTCAAGTAAGCGGCTAAGCGCTTTGAGTTTAGGTCAATAGAACACCCTAAGGGAATATGATAACAAAGCCAATCTCTTAGAAAGGTGGGATCCCAGATCCCTTGAAGCTTCCTATTCCCCTTTCGGGGGGTCCCCGTTGATAGATAGGGGCAATCTCAAGGTAGACAATATGTTGACTATTCTACGACAGCTCTTCTTTTCGTCCCACTTCTAGATTGAACCACCTGAAAACATCACTTGGCTATGGTGATATGGTTACAGATTCCTCGGCAAAGACTCAGGACCTTGATTTGATTGTTAATAAAATGAAATCCATTCCGGGCCCTTCGGACAAGCTCCCACAGGCTTCGAAGCCGTTATTTAAGGCGGGAGTTTCTGGTCAAACTTCGGATGGATCAAAGGCTAAACAGGCCTAAGGAGCTATGGGCCAGGGTCTTGGCTCCTCTAAGGCCCAGCTAAGTAAATCGAAGAAATCTAGCCAGCTTCCAGTAGCACCAAGACCAAATTCGAAAATTTTGATCCAAATCTGATTGGGCCTTCTGTCAATGATTCTGCTCATATGATCATGGAGAAGGGAATATCCTTGAACCCACCAACACCCTTTGGCACGGCTGTACCCGTATTGCAAGTTCTTGGCAGGGTCTTAGGCTTGTCCTCACCTTGCCTTAGCTCTGAAAAGAATTTCCAATAAAGGATTTGAAATTCAAGTAAGCACTTTCAACACACAGTTAAGAAAGAATGGACTTGCATTTTCCTTATCCGGTTAACATAGCTTACCGCTTTATTGCCTGCCTCTATTTATAGTTCTATGCTTACAGGTAAGAATAAGAATCATCAGAATCCCACCATAAATCATATGGATCAATTCAGCTCTTCCAACTAAACCCTTTCCAACAATACGGTAAGGCTGCCTACCCTCCATCCAAAAAGGCCCTACGAAGGAGCTCCATCTGTTACAGGAAAATGAACTATTACCGTTAAGTGGCACGCAACCTGGGGATTCTCTCCTACCAATACTACTCCCGCTAAAGGAAGTACATAAGCTACAAGAACACCAGTTGCAAAATCCTTAGCTTAGCCTGCTTTGTCGAGGTAAAGGATTACTACTAACAGGGCATTCTCGGCATCAATTCCATTCCAGGATATAACTACTATTGATTCAATTCATCTGCACCTGAGACCAAGAACGAGAAGAAGAAGGAGTCAAGCTATAGGGATAGTCAATCTAAGGAAAGATGAATTTAGTCTTGGATGTTATCCCAGGGCAAGGGGCAAAGGGAGGGCATCTCATAAATAGATAGAGTAGCGGTTGGCCCATAACCAAAGCAGCTAGCGGATAGTCTAGTTCAGTAGCGGAAGCAGTGAAGGGAAGCAACTCGACAAAAAGTATTGGAGGAAGATCTTTCGAATAAGAGGTTCAGTGGTATAGCTATTCCTGGCCTCAACAGCAATATTCTCTGATTAGAATCTCTTCTTTTGTAAAGGAAGAAAGAATAGCTTTGCCTAAAGGCTAAGGTACGAAGTTACTTGAGTGAAAGGAAAGGAAGAAAACTTTACTTTAGTTGCTTTAGCGGTTTTGAACAAGCCGGAAGTCAACTTAAGTAGCTTGACCGACCGGGGGAGATTCACAGTCTTCTTCTCTACTCTCAAACTGCCGGCTAACCTCTCAAACCTGCCGCCTAACCGGGTACTACTAGCTAACCTCTCAAACTGAGGTACTACTCTACTAGCTAAAGAGGACACTTGACACCCGGTGATTAATCATGCTCAGCGAAAAGCGAGGAACGACCGGCACAGCTACTTTCTTTACCGGGGGTAAAAGTGACTTTAAGTTACTCGACCGGGGAACGAAGCAGCTCGGCTGTTAAGACCGGGGGACTACGAAGTTGCTTGACCGGTTTGCTGAGCACTTTCGCGATCTTCTGGTCGCACTCGAACCAAACCGACCAAATAACTAAAAGTTTAACAACAACGAACTATTTTGACCAGACAATCAAGTCAACTAACAGAATTTCATCAATTTGGTCAGTTATTTCGATACAGTTCCGTTTTATTCTAGAGAGTGACGTCTGTATCGTGCATAAACTTAACCTATGAATTGTCGATTAGCATGATAAAATCAGACATAAGTGTTGCAGAGGATGTACTTGATTGAGCACTTTCAAAGGATTTGAAAAATGTACAACTTATGAGACCCAAAACAGATGTAGAAAGCTCAACACAACTAACTCTACAAGAGCACAGCTTATTTGTCGACCATGATATGATCTAAACTGTCGTATACGCTGTTAAATAACTGTATCTATGCCATCACGAGTATAAATTCTCGCAATTCAGCCGGTAATTTCTACCCCAAAAACGGAACAACCTCTTCATTCTTCATGAAATACGCAGCAATTGCAAGTAAAATGATGAGTATAATGATCCACAAGCTCAATGCTCCTGCAATACAAGGTAAAGGATACTTAAAAACTGATCTATAAGATAAATTATTTATCTTTCTTGTTTCGATTTTTTGCTTCCGAAATTCTTGGAGCCTAAACTATACAACTTAACTTAAAATACTTTCTACAACTATAATACTTCGAATATACATGACAACCACCAGTTTCGGCTCAATGTTAATGCCATTGGAAACCATCCACTTGTCTATCTAAAGAAGGAGATAATTAAGCACTGGCCGGAACATATAATTTAAGGCTTGATGCATCAATCATCTCCTAAAGTTGTGCTGAAAAGTCTATTGCCACCCTGAACTTTCAAAATTTCCAAATAACCCCTTGAACTTGGAAAAAATGGGAGGGAGTAGTCAAACCAACAAGAAATCAACACATGGCATTGACGGGGCAAAATGATGCACATTAAACAAGTTCAGAGGTATCTAGCACCATTGAAAGTTCAGGGTGACGGCTGACTTTGCATGACAAGTTCAGTGAGTGATTGATGCATTAAACTTCTAAGAAAAAACAAAAAGTAAGCATGTACCTTTTTTCTTGTCTTCAACTACTGTCACCCTTGCACTCGAATCCATAGATACAGATACCAAAACCCTGCATTCAAACACCACATGTTTCACTATAATGTAGTACTCCTCGAAGGGTATAAAACCAACTTCAAGAGTTAACCTATGTTTTACATTATTGTTTGAACTATGACTTCTAACTTCTAACCTTGAATCGTGGGAAAAGTCCAACGCTGTTACCATGCCAATATGTGCTCTTTTTATCACTGATTGAATCTTCCCACTGCTTGAACTTATAAGCAGAACATCTCCTTCAAATGTTCCCCTGCAAATCAAAGAAGGAGTAGGTTCTAACCATGAAATGCAAACAAAATGAACCCAATCACTTGGCAGAAGGAAGGAAATAGCTTTACACTGCGAGGAAATTTCCATCAAATGAGACATTGAAGGAAGAAACTGGATCACGAGTAACACGCTTTGAACTAATCCTCTTCCACAAGCTTGCATCCCATGTCACAATATTTCCACCTTTGTCTATGGAAACGATGTTCAAGATGAGTAATAGAATGGAAAACGAGGAAAAAAAAAACAAGTGCAACATTTCAACCATTGAAATAATGGAAAAAGAAGGGCCAACTGCATCAACACCCCCCTAAACTTCGCAACTTTTGTCAAACGCCACCCTGAACTTTCAAAAGTTTCAATTAGCCCCTGAACCTGACAAAAGTGCACCAATTTGCCCCCTCGACGCCACGTGTTAACTTCTGGTTGGAGAGAAAATAATCAGCAAAATGACATCTTTGAGAAGTCAAACCACCATAACTTGACACGCGGTGAAAGAGGCCAATTGGTACACATTTTCCAAGTTTAGGGAGCTAATTGAAACTTTCAAAAGTTCAGGGTGGCATCAGGCGAAAGTTGCCAAGTTTAGGGGAGTCTTGATGCATTTAGCCAAAAAAAAAAAACTCTCAACTTTGAATTGTTACCTGTTATTGAAGCAACATAAAGAAGCTGGGTCCTATCACTACTCTGAGAATATCTGCAAAAGGCAAAAACCTCATCCTGGAGGTAAGACAAAAATCAATAACAGGAGTGGATCAACATGATTTAAAGAGAAAAACGCTTTGCAAGATTATGCAAACATAAATGACGTGACATGTCTAAATGTAAAACCAAATTTGGTTCCCTGGTGGTAAACAAATGATCTTACAACGCAGAATCCAGAACAACAAAAATGCCATTCTATATTCTCGCCCTAAGTTCAAAATAAGAACAGTATTACCACTTAAAAGGGGTAAGAAGACAATAATTTCCTTGTTCAGATGCAATGATAAAAGCAACCTACATGAATAGTAACGAAACGATAAAATTAAGGCTGAATGCATCCGGAGCCCCTGAACTTGTCACTAAATACCATTTTCCCCCTGAACTTTCAAAAGTTCCAAATAACCCCCTGAACTTGCAAAAAGTACGCCAATTTACCCCTCAATGCCACGTGTCAAAATCTCATTGGAGAGAGAAAAATCAGGAAAATAACATTTTTGAAAAGTCAAACCAACTGAGAGTTGACATTGAAGGGGCAAACTAGTGCACTTTTTGCAAGTTTGGGGGTTTATTTGGAACTTTTGAAAGTTCAGGGGAAAATGGCGTTTAGAGACTAGTTCAGGGGACTCACGATTCATTAAGCTTAAAATTAATGCTTACATTTTGCCTCGACAAAGAAGCTACTGCTGTTGCAGAAGTTAGATCCCAAACCCTACCAGGGCCACGGCCTCCCAATGAAACAAGAAATTTCCCATCTGGGCTGCAAAAAAATCATGTTATATAAGTAGATTACTAGCACTTCGTACATGTCTGCTCAGTAACTACAGATCTAATCTCTGACTCCACTAATGTAGTACCTGAAACACAAGTCCTTCACAGAAGAATGAGCTTCAGCCTCGTTAAGAATAATTTCCATGCTTGGCCACTTAAAAACCCTTAATTTACCATCCTGTACTGCAACAACTTACACCATCATATTGCATACTATAAATGGAGTAATTACCCTAGTAAAAATCACCATGCCTAGGATATCGTAGGTAAATAAAAGCAGAAACATAAGGCAAGTATATGATCTGTTATTCTAGCAACTTATTTTCATATGATCCATGGACATTCTAGGAACAACCGACAGAAAAAAAAAAAAAAGAAAGCAATCCATTAAACCCCGGTAAATTTCATTATCCAGTTCTCCTTCTTCACAAAGAAAAGAAGCCCAGAAAAAGAAAAGCAAAATATGTAAAATAATAATGCTTTAGAATCTCAATCATAGTAGGAATAAAATATTTCTAGTGTTCACTTTTCAACCAATTGGACCAAACTTGTTATGTAACACTTTCCGATTGCCAACATGAATTCCTAAGGAGAATTTTCTTTTGCATGTTAACAATGGCGTAGTATTAGGCAGTTCCTTGTGCTACAACTTACAACAATATAATCAACTACAGCTGGTAAGTAAGACAAGACAACCATGTAAAGTAAGTTGTCTTTCATTATTTCAATATTTTCTCAACAAAAAATCAGTATGACGAAGAAAATATGTTTCCAAATTCAACAGAAAGTACAGGCATAATATTTCTACCTCGCCACCGACTGCAAGTACAGAACTATCACTGTTAAAGGCCAGAGCTAACTGCTGTCCAATGTCTTCTAACTTGGTCAGTTCTTTTTCTGACTCTTTTAGACCCAAGATGCAGGCCAAATTCTCCTTGACTAAATCCCATTCAAAAAAACTAGAAATAAAAACCAAAGTAATAAATCAATAATCTTTAAACAACTGCAAACTACCAGAATAGAACACATGGCAGAATTTTTCTTCCTTGAAAAATAAAGGGGAGAAAGGTCAAGTGCAGGTCTAACAATCCTATCCATATTACAACTGTAACTTACTCCACACAAAATGGTAATGCTAATTGAGCATAATTGTTATGGGCACGAGGCGCTCGAGGCACAAGGATTTCGGACGTCAGGCAAGGCAAAGTTCATCAGGCACGCGCCTTTTGCCCCTCAGGTGTGCCTCAATGAAAAAGAAGGTATACCGTATATCAAATTTTTTAAGCATTGTGTCACGTGTGATATTGACCATTATAATATTATAATATTTCAATAAAAAAAATGAGAAAGATAAGACTAGAAGCAAAATCAATTTCATTAGATACAATATCACAATCAGACTTTTCTAAACGAAATGAACCCACTCAAATCACGATTTCATCATTTCTTCTAGTGCTAAAGGAGTAAGCGGAAATGATAACGTGGTATCATTTAGTGTCGAAAATGTTGCTTCATTCTCTCTAAATGAAGATGAAAAAGAAGATGACTTTGAGAAGGATGGGTCTACAGATGATGAGAATGAAATGTTGGATATGAACATGCGCCACGTTGATAGTTATTTGCAATTAGAATGATGTTCAATTTTATGTTTTATTTTATCTTTGTGGTCTACAATCTAAATTGAAAGTAATAAATAACAGGGTAAACTTCAAAAAAATATCATGTGGTTTCATCTATTTTCAAAAAGGGGCTTGTGGTTTTTTTTTTTCTCACAAAGGGGTTCAAGGTTTCCTACCATTAACAAATGAGGGATATTTCACTTTTACCCCGTTAAATGAGAAAAATATCCCCGTTAACCTGGACTCAAGGTTAACTCTCTAATTTGTTCAAAATAGCTCTAAATCCCTCAATAGTCTGCAAACTTTCCAATTCAAATGTAACAATGGATTATTATTGATGTGTAGAATGAAATTTGAATGGGTTGTGAACTCCTTAGTGACAAGCTGAATTTCCTATGCATTTTTTTACATGAAATTTAAATGGGTTGTGAACTGTTTAGTGACAAGCTGAATTTCCTATGTAATTTTTTACATGAAATTTAAATTGCCTATGCACTGCTAAGTGAAGTTGTTAATTGGAAAATTCAACTGAATAGTTAGTAAAATTTTCAATTTTAGCCCGTAACAGGTTAACTAGACTCTAGGTAACTCTCTGATTTGTTCAAAATAGCTCCAAATGCCTCAATAGTCTCCAAACTTTCCAATTAAAGTGTAACAATGGATTATTATTGATGTGTATAATGAAATTTGAATGGGCTGTGAACTGCTTAGTGAAAAGCTGACTTTCTTATGCAATTTTTTACATGAAATTGTTAACTTGGAGTCCAGGTTAACCAGTTTGCAGGAGCATTTAACAGGGTAAGTGAAATATCCTCATTTGATAACGGTAGGAAACCTCAAACCCCTTTATGAGAAAAAAAACCACAAGCCTCCTTTTGAAAATAGACGAAACCACAAGGCACTTTTTTGAAGTTTACCCTTAAATAATAATTGGCAAGTTTGATAGTTTCATTGAGCTTATTACCTAGATTTTGCATTTATAAGGGTTTGATTATGGGTAGTCAGATTTAGTGTGATAATGGATATTAAGATTGAGTATGATTATAATTTATGGGTAGTTAGATTGAGCGCGATTCAGTATTTTTTTTTCTTTACAATTTATTGCATTTGAGGTTTGTTAATGGTAGTAATTAATAGTTTAGTGCACTTTTCAATGCACCTCGGCGAGCCTGACCCCCTGGCGCCTTGGCGCGCCTTGAGCCCATAACTATGTAATTGAGTTATAAAGAAGTATCCCATAAATGAAAAAAAAAAAATCATGTTCCATAAAAAAATTGAAACCCTATGAGATATTTTCCTAAAGAAATTTCCCTGTTCCTTTTTAACTTCTCCTGACAACAAATCAGAAAAGAAGAAATCACGTCTAAATGCTGATGACACATCCCATCTTTCTACCCTTATCAATGTTGTCAATAGAATAAGGAGAAATGAAATGTAAAATTCAGTCAGTGAAACAATTACCGGCAGCCTTTTGGCAATGCACAGATAAGTCCATCTCCACCAGGGTGAACAGCCATCCTATAAGGCAAATCAGAACCAGTTCCTAGCTTAGCTACCTGAAATATTAAATATGAAAATCATATGCATGTGGCGGAGGCAAAAAGAGAATGAAACATTTGAATTGAATGCCTATGCAGATGCACAATGCCAAGCGCACAAAGAAGCATCTAAAGAAAAAAAAACAACATATCACGGTAGCATGGTTAGAATCCTACATTTTCTGCGAGCCATCTCTAACAAAAAACGATAGCTACTGACTAAACCTAATGGAATCAAGAGGGAAATATCAATCAGATGACATCTTTTACATTCTCTACAATAGATTCAATCTGAGCTCCAAAACTGAAATATGAAAATTGGTGATAACTCCAAATAAGCATAAAATAGAACCTACTGGCTGATCAGAGAGAGAACTGGAGGCATAATCGTAATGAACGACGATGGAAGCGTTTGGAATTCCACTGCGGCCTTCGCCGCCGCCACCGGCAAGAACAGCGTAGTAGTCATCTGCGACATCTTTGAAAGGTTCAGGAGGCGAGGAATCCTTGGCAGAATCTAAATCTTCGTTCAGGGGATCAGGAGGATTTTGCGATTGGAGTCTAGATCTGATTTGATTGTAAGGAACAAAAGCAGCAGAGTAGAAAGGGATGCCATACTTCTGCAAGCTAGGGGGATCTGGTTTGATGGCCTTACCCATTGGCAACTCAAAGAAACAGTAGAATTATCGATAGTCGACGGCGATACTGAAACGATTTCAAATTCCGATCTCTTGATTTGCTGAAATCAATGAAGCAACAATGTTTGGAAGGGGAAAATCAGAGCTGCAAGCAATTGGAAAGGATTGGCATAGTAAAGTTGAACATTAATTAAAATTAAATTATTTTTATTTTTTAAAATCTTTTAGTAAAGATGTTAATAAAAATTTTAATCGTAATTCCAAGAAATTAATTATATTCATATTTTATTAAATTATTAAATTATAAATTCAATTAAAATTGAGTTCTAAGTTAAAATGATATTATGAAAAAGTAATGTTTTTGTGTTGATTTAAAACTTTTAAAATTTTGCGTTTTAAAAAAGGGTGTTTTACATAAAATTATGTCATTAATTAAAAAGGAAACCAAATTTGAAGAATCTAATTGATAAAATATCTCCTTTTATAATTCATACCCTTTTTAATATTTGTTTACACATTGATTAAAAGCACATCAATAATATTGTGACCGAGTCTTCATCTTAATTTTCTCCGATTCAGAGACGTTTGTTACGATCCACCAAAGTACTTAGAATTTTCGCCAAAAGTATGTCATGGCATGGGCTGAAGACAGGCAGTCCAGCCCATGTGAGATTTTGCCAAGAATCTGCCACAAGACAGCCCAAAACTCGCAGCTCGTCTGCCAAAGGTCTAGCCCAATCTGCCAAAATATTTAGCAAGTGATTTTCTAGATATTTCCATCAGGAATATTCTAGTGACAGAAATGTGCAAGGGAATTCTAGAGAATTCCGTCACTAAATCTAGATATTTGAATATTTTAAAAATATTCTAGTTACGAAATTGTAGCCAACATTGAGGAGTTGGGTTGCTATAAATAGCCAACTCCTCTCATTTTGTAAACACACAAGCAAATTCATGTAAAAAGCTCTTCATTGTAATAAAAAACAAGTTCATTTAAACTCTCTCGCTATTCTCTAAACCTCTCTTCGTCCTAGTGCGTTTTACACTCTTCGACACACTTCAAAGGCTTACTTAGCGTCTTCCACAGCTACGATCGACTAAGTGCCGAGCGAGGAAAGTCCAACCTCGTTACAGGTGGTATCAGAGCGGTTTCCACACCTTGGTACCTGTGGTCGAAACGAGTTTAGCACGAATGGCTAATGAGGAAGAGACTCGTAATTCCCAAGAGCAAGAACAAACTCGTGGGCGTCCCGAAGAGCAAGCGAAGAAACAAAGCAAGTGTGACAAGTCCAAAGCACCAAACGTTAATGATGCGATGGAGTCTCGCGTTGTCGCTTTGGAGACTAACGTTGCTGACATGAGAATCACAATAGGTGAACTGTCGGATCAGTTTGATGGCACGGTTCAAGAGAACGAGGAAATTTCGAATGAGGTAAAAAGACTCATCGAAGCCCTTCGCATTACATTCACCGAACGTATAAATGCGATCGCAGTAAGGCATGAAGAGGCAATTCAAGCTTTGCGTGCTAAAAACCAAGAGCTTCAACGCAAAATTCGCACTCATCGCTGCCTTGGAAGTCCCGTTAGCGGAAGTACGTCTGGTGCTCCACCAGTTTCGACACAAGTCTTGCAAAAGCCAGCGAACTTCAATGGAAGTAGAAGCGTCGCTGTTGTGGAGAACTTTATATTCAGCATGGATCAATACCTACGTGGCTTAGTCATCATCGATGACGAGTAAAAGATTGCTACTGCCCAATCTTTTCTTCGAGACACGGCCCAACAATGGTATAGGCGAAGATGTCTTGATGCCAAGAAAGGGAGCCAATGCATAGAGACGTGGGAACAATTCAAGGCTGAATTGCGGTAAATGTTCAGCCCCACGAATGCTAACGAAGAAGCATTACAAAGGCTGTGGTGTTAGAGACAAAGCGGCAGCATTGCGGACTATGTCAAGGACTTCACTAGTTTACTCCTTGAAGTAGAAGGTATGTCGGATGAGCAAACCTTAATCTGCTTTAAGGGTGGGTTAAAAGACTATGCAAAGGCCGAGCTCAATAGAGGGAAGCTTACGAATCTTAATGAGGCAATTACGATTGTTGAAAACACGGTGGATTATTCCTTCATTGCAAAGAAGGGTAACTCGGGGAAAAGTGGGGGAGAAAAGAAAAAGCAACACGAGAAGAAGGATAACGGAAACCCCAAGCAAAATAGTGGCGGTTCCAAAGCCTCTTCTCAAGGTAAGAAACCCCTTAAGCCATGCTTTATTTGCTCGGGTCCTCATTGGACGCGGGACTGTCCCGACAAGAAAACCATCAGCGCAATGGTAGCCGACTATAAAAGTCGAAATAGTGAAGAGTCCGAAGCGAAACTCGGATCTATGCAACACCTAAGTGCGTTATCGAAAAATTCTTTATCAAAGAAAGATAAAGGGCTGATGTACGCGAATGTGAAGATTCAAGGAAAAGTTACGAGGGTGATGCTTGATACTGGCGCGTCCCACAATTTTATGGATGTCGAAGTATCTAAGAAGTTGGGAATCAAGTATAAACCTCACAATGGCACTATCAAAGCAGTAGATGCCGTAGCCAAGCCAATTGCTGGAGTTGCGGAAAATGTGAAAGTTAAATCGGTGATTGGCAAGGTGAGTCCACATTCGACATTGTGCCTATGAATGATTTTAAGATTATTCTTGGGATGACTTTCTTCGAAGAGATGGATTCCTATGCCGACTCTAACTTCAACGCCTTAGTTATCCACAAGAATGATCGTATGTATTCAGCCCCGATAATGCGAAAGACCAAAGCGGATCGAATGTTTTCCACCCTACAATACAAAAGGGGACTGAAACATTCGGAGTGCTATATTGCAAGTCTAAGAACCTTGCAAGATGAAGAAGTGGGCGCAACTCAAACTACGCTTTCGCCGAACATCCGTAGTGTTCTTGTGAATGCTCGATTTTTCGGCTCGTAAATTCAGTCGAAGAAATTGCATTTCAGCCCACAAAATAGTTAAAACGCGAATTCGGAGGTCTAAACGGCCGAATTAGGCTCCGATAGGGTAGGGCTAGAGGCATAAGCTTCTAGCGTTGACCGTTGGGCCGTTTCGACTCGGAAAACTCTACTCTTTCGTAAGAATCCGAACAGTTGAAATGTAGCAGGGTAAAACCCGATCTTTTCAAAGCAACTCCTGGTAAAAGTCTCCGGAAGTATATCAACATACCACTTGAAACGACCGCAACGGAATGAGGATCGCAGAAGTGGTCCCGAAATATTGTTCGGATGTCCGAAACTCCCGAAAAATAAAAAAAACGAAAAAAATTCGACTGAGAGCCCGCCCAAAGGGGCACTGGGCC
>CAOJBI012527038.1:0-19296 GCA_948277035.1 Euphorbia corollata
AATTACCCAAGTTTAAAGCTAAATAATCCAGAATTTCGAAAACCGAGAGGATGTACAAGATAATGTTACTGTCGACATGGTGACAACCTCTAATGAGAAGGATCAGAAGCATATTAGAGAAAGAACGCAACAGCAGTGACGCAAACAAACGAAATCCCTAATTCCAACAAAAAATCAAATTTACAACTGAAATTGAACCAAATAATTAACCAACCTCGATCAAACGACGAGCAAAAAGATGAACGATCAGAGGAGAAGAAAAGAGCAGGAGGGGGAGGCAAATAGAGTGAACTGTAAGGGTTTACATAGGGTTTTACAGAGCTGGGATGGGTCATGATTGGGTTTCAACCGAATCCATTAGAAAACGGGCTGCGCTTAATTTTTCAAGGATAATTTTTATTTTTTCACTTTTTTTTTTTAATTTTGGACTTTACAATTCATAAATTTTACAAATTTTAAAATAACAAAATCTTTTTTATTTTTACCATCTTTTATGTACTTTTTAAATGATCTTAATTACTTTCTCTTTCCTATTTAATTTGATTTTCGTAACTTCAAACATCCATATCTCACAAACCGTTGATTTTTTCGAATCGATGCTTTGAAATATTTTTTTTCGTCTTAATTTTATCTTTAAAATGACATGCACTTTGATTTTTTCAAAAAAAAAAGTTAGGTATCGCAATCTTATACACTGTATAATTGTTGTATAATACTGTTTTTATTATTTTTCATGAAAACGTTATACATGGTATAAGAGTTGTATAATGTATATATATAATCTTTTTCTCTTTTATGTTTACTACTGAATTTCTCACAAAAATCATGGCATAAAGACCATAAACCTGTATTATACAGTGTATAATAGTAGCATAAGACGAGTTTATGATTTTCATGCCATGAGATTTATATGATATTCAATACTTTTGTAAACATAAAGGAGAAAAAAACTATATAAATACATTATACAACTCTTATACCACGTATAAAGCTTTCATGAAAAACAATAAAAACCAGTATTATACAACAATTATACAATGTATAAGATTGCGATTCATTTTTTTTGGATAAACTTCAAAAAAGTACCATGTGGTTTTACTCATTTTCAAAATGGGGTCTGAGGAATTTTTTTTTTTTTTTTTTGCAAAATGGGGACCGTGGTTTCAAAAATTTTACGAAAATGGGTATGTGGTTTCAAAATAATAGTGTTATGTTAAATATTTTAAGCAATTCAACATTCTAATAATTTAACCTTATTATTTTAAAATTATACGTCATAATTTGAGTAATTTTTGGATATGTTTTTCATTTTTTATGAATTTTTAAAGTTTGTTACCATAATTTTATTAAAAAAAATAGTTACAATATTCAAAAAATTACAAAATTTATCATTGACGTGTATTGTATTTTTATTAATCATCCCGCAAAAATTCAGATAAATTTGAACACAAATACCCATTTTTTGACATGATTTAATATTGAAAATCCTTTTTTTGCAAAATTTTTGAAATCACATTCCCTTTTTTGCAAAAAAAAATTCCCCATACCCTATTTTGAAAATGAGTGAAACCACAAAGTACTTTTTCGAAGTTTGCCCTATATAAAAATGTAATTCAATTTGTAAATTCTTTTATTTATTGTTTACTATTTAGACAATAGCTATCAATCATCCTAAACTTTTGAATAGTGGTTGGAGTAGTATGTAACTCCTGTTCCAATCCTGTTCGAACTCAATTTCATGGATTTTTTTTCCCTAAAGAATGGCTCTCAATAGGTTTTGTCGAATTTCAGATTTTTAGCATCTTCTTTCCCTTAGAAGGTTGCAGATTTTTTCCTTCAGTGGTCGGGCTTCTTTAAAGACTATTTTTGGAACAACTCTGTAGATGGTATATAGCTTGGAAGATTTGGTAGCGCCGCAATAAGATGATTTTTGAAAGTTGTGCAGACTCAGAGAATTTTGTTTATAGCAGTATCCATTTTACTTTTTTTCTATTACAAGCTAAGAAACATCATTTTGCTAACAATGTTTCAGATGTTTTTATGAATCCTTCTTACTTCATTTGTGTAATGACAAAGTTCTTATCTTGAGAGCTACTTTTAATATTATTTCAGGACTTTTAGTTTTGCAAAGAATGCCGACCCAATTAGAATGTTTCGCTCTTTTTCATCTGTAAGTCCTCCTTTTATCAAAAAGAGCTCTCAACTATCATACTAATCATTAAGAAGACATTTTTAACATATCCAAATTATAGTTTCTAACGATTATGGTAATGGAGATTTATAGGCTTATGAAGAACTCAGAAACATTAAATGGACATGATCAAATATCCAACAAATTTCTAATTGTACTTAAACAAAAATCAATTAAATTTACACCACAACATAGTAGACATTATTGTGGACCAAAGTAAACTTCAAATGAAGAATGTTCCTGAGGCAAGTTATATAAGCAATTCTCAAACTCAGAAACCAGTTGAGGATATTCCGGATAATTCACATTTCCCCAGCTGCTACTTTCAACTGAACTAACCCCATTACTGTACATACTTCCCATTCCGTACACCATTTCAATTGGCAGAATATCCCCATATCCTTCAAACATGTTGTTCTGAAGTTGATAATTATTGTCTCCAGGATTACTGGAAGATGAGGATACCATAGTACTACCTGGGTTCACATATGACTGGTCCTCAGGATACATAGTATTAGTACTGATTGTGTCTGAAAATCTTCCTCCTAGTTTAATCAGTAAAGCCTTGAGGGAATCTTGATCATCTGATGAGATAAAGTTGGAATCTTGGGCTTGATTCGAACTGGTTGCAGCAGAATACGGCAGCTCCGGCCAGTAAGCTGCAATGTGCTGAGAATTCATGTTGGCTGTGGAGGCCGGAGCTGTATGGGTGGTTTCCGGCTTGATTTCTTGCCGGAGACCAGCTCGGCGCGGCTGTTGTTTTTGCTGCTTGCCTAACAGCTTCTTTTTAAGCCTTGTGTTCCAGTAGTTTTTTATGTCATTATCAGTCCTTCCGGGCAACTGTGCAGCAATTATTGACCACCTATATATAACCAAATGAATCATTGATTAACACATGAAATCAAATCAATTAAGGATTAATCCCGCAATTATCTTCAAAATTGACATAATGAAATATGATCAAACCTGCTTCCAATGTTTATGTAAAGGCTGCAAATGATGTTGTCTTCCTCCTCTGAGAACCCGCCGTGTTTTATATTTGGCCGGAGATAATTCAGCCATCTTAGCCGGCAACTCTTCCCGCATCTCTTAAGGCCTGTGCAAACACGCAAGTCGTGATTAATGGGCGTTTAAATGATTAATTAGGTTAAAAGGAGTTACTTCTTTAAAGAACTCTAGATGAATCTGAATTTAAGCCCAGAAACGAACCAATCTTTTGAGGCAAGGCAATCCAGTTACCGCCGGTGCCATTTTGCTCAATGTAAGATTTGAGCTTAGCATCTTCTTCCGGTGACCATGGACCTTTTTTGACGTTGGCTTTATCACAGCAAGGAGCTCTTCCCATTTTCTCGAATTACGATCTGTTTGGATTAATTAAAAGTGTTTAGCTTTAATTTGGTTCTAATCAATCGTAATGGTAATGATTATATATATAAAGAGAGAGAGAGAGTATAATAGGTGCCTGGAGAAAGAGATACCAGGAAAGAGAGAGGGATTCAAAAAGGCACAAATAGAAGAAAATTAATTAAAAAAAGGAAACTTTATGAATAGAAAAAATTAGAATTGATAATTCAGAGGGGTTTTTTTTGTTATTTGTCCTTCTCATTAGACTAGAATCTACAACAGATAGTATATCTATGTTTCTCTCTATTATGTATATTATATGATCCACTAAATGATCCACCATCTCTGTTGACTGCTTTTCTTTTGTTTAATATATAAGAAATTGAAGTGAGTTACTTATCCAATCAACACCGATGGTGATTGAATCTTAGCCATGCATTTTGGGGACCATCATCAACCTTCCATGAATTGGTAAAAGGTTCATGGTGAGGTGTTACAAAAAAAAAAAAAAAAAAAAAAGGTTCATGGCGAGAGGTGACTGAAACCGAATCAAATTTTGCAAACTCAACGTGTTCCTGTAATTGCGAAGAAAAGTATCAGTTTTGAGTCTTGTACCTTGCGGGGAGCTAATTATCACTTACAAAAGGTTTTAAGATTGATAGTACTCCAGATCAAGACACATTTATAGAAGTATTAGTCAGATCCAGAGTTTCAAGGAATAACTCATTTTTCAAATTGAGCATATTTGAGTCGAGTTTTTATCTAGCTTTGGTTCAGTTCATTTATAACCCTATAAACATCCACATTGTAAAAAATAGATTATATTCGTAAGTATTTTTATTAACTTATTTGTTTGGGTTATCTTGTTAACAAATTTATATATATTAGAAAGAAGCGTACCATTTATAATAAAACCGAACATATGATAAGTGATTAGTATAATTCGGTAAACCGAAACGTACTTTAATATTAACAAATATTTTGGACAATGTTTTATTTCGACTAAATTTGTTTGGTTCATTTCGGTTTTTGAACAAGAGACCTAGATAGACTTGAATGAAAAAAAGAAAAGAAAACATAAAAACTTAGGAAATAATAAAGTGAATGGTGAAGAAGGAACGTCATCCATTAAGTGTAGCCGTTTGAGATGAGGAAGTAATGCATAGAAATGGTCCAATTAGTTATTCTTTTTTGTTTACTACTCTAAACACTTTTGGACAATTTCATATTTATTCACTCTTCCATTTTTATTGCTGTATTCAGCATATAATCATCCCTTGTACGAAATTTTCTACTATTAATTACTAGTTTTTTTTCATAAATTTATGGAGTTGTCATGCATTTCTTAATTTATACTATATAATTCCTCAAAAAAAAAATTTATACTATATAATTGTTTTTGAAAGTATTTTTAAAGATTTTTATTTTGATTCTTTTTAAATGTCATTTTAGATTATCAATGTAATTTTTATAAAGTTTTTTCAAATTTACTCTTGTATTAATTACGAAAATGATTAAGTATTGATAAAATTACAAGTTAGTAATTAATAAGAAAAAAAATTCATGAATGATAAATGAGTGATTTTATTAATATATAATAAATTTTTTTATAGATTTTGATGAAAAACTCTGAAATAAAGTTTAAAGAACACTGGAGGGCGAGCAGGATATTTGTAGCTTAGTACATACATAAATAATCATATACTTAGTTTGTTATTAGATAAAATTATTTTGAATTTTTTTGTCGAATTAACTAATTTTTTTGACATAGTATAGGATACTCAAAACAAATTAAATTTGATTTAATAACTTTCATATATGTAATTTATATATTTCACTAGTAAAATTTTTTCTTTCAATTTCTTAAGTAGCATATAGGTTATATTGTGTACATTAAAATGTGATATGGTATACCTGTGAATTGTGATTAATTACCATTTTACATGAATGCCGTTTTTCAATTTCACGGCATTATACTATTCAAATTCAGTTTTCAAATTTTATTTTATAATTATGGTCAGGCAATCAAATTTGAACATGTAGTTTTGAACAGGTAATTTAGGATTATATGAACATTCCGTGTCTTTTTATATGATATCAGTATTTTGACTATATGACTATTTGACTTTTACAATAGATTAAAAAGTTACTTGTTTCAAAACCTCTTTTAACTATCCATCTTTCGCTCCATTATCGATATATAATAGTGTACACTATCCTTGTCATTTATTACATCAAAATATAAGCTAATTTCTTTCAGCATTCTTACAATTGTTTTATCTTTTTTTCAAATTAAATAGTTTTTTAATGAAACTGAACTCGGAAAATTCCGGTTCTATTTATTAAAAATAAAGAAAAACAAGAAAAGATAAAGGAAAAGAAACAAACCAAAAAGGGGCAAGTATCAACAAAACAAGCCTTATAGACAAACTACAAGAAGCTCATACTATTTCATCGGAGCTCGGTAGGTTGTCCATTTCGAGCTCTACTTTCGGCCATGGACCCGAGGGAGAACAAAATCTTCGTAATTCTCATGACGATGACTATCCGCGGGAGTACAAATTGAATAGTTATTATAAATTCTTTTTGTTACGACTTACGACTCATTGTTTACTTAAATACTTTTTTATACTTTTTTGAGCTATATTTTATAACTTAAATTAATGTCTTTTAACGTTTGACCTATTGAGATTACCGATTTGGTGTCTCAAGTATTCACCTTTTGTCTATTAGGTATATAATGTATTCATAGTATGCATATTTAATGCATGATCTATCTAATTTTAGTACGTAAAGTATTCATCTATCAACACAAAAATGTAAAATAGATATATTATCATTTTATAGAATGTGTATGTTTCATTAATCATGCATATAATTATCGACCTTCAATGATCTATTAAGTTATTATATTAAAATTTGATATGTTAGGTATCAATTTAAATAGACAAAAAGTTGAATTCGTCAATAATTAACAAAAAAAAATGTAATAACTACCAGCAAAAACTATGTCACGTACGTGTATAAATACTACAATTTGAAAAACTTCTCATCATACATATAAGGAGCAATGTGTTATTTTTATTCATCCGCAAATTGAGTCCACAAAATCTAGAAGCTCTGTAAGAAATTAAAAAGAAAAGGTGAAATTCGTAAATAAGTCTGATGTTAGCTCACCCAAAATTACCAAATAATAAGAAAAATTACCTCAACTGAACAACAAGTAACTAAACTTTACAATAGCGATAGGTTCAGTAAAATTTATTGACACCAATAATAGAAGGGTTTCTTTATTCATATCACATAAAATAAAAATTAAAAATAAAGTAAAAATTATTAATTAAAGTCTAAATGATCCAATAATTTAAAATGAATAATGGTCAAACTTAATTGGTATATTATATTTATAAAAATCAATAACGAAACAAGAAAGTCTAGTGTCTCATCAATTGCATCACAAAATTGAGACCTTATAGTTTGTCTATTATTGCTTTTAGATATTCTAATCAATGATAACAATTAATTAATGAATGATTAATGATAGTTGGATCTCTACGAGTTTTCTTTATATTCTAAATTTTTATTTCAAAATTAACTTTATTTTTTCATACGAAAATACATATAAATAAAGTAAATATATAGAGGAAGAAGGAAAAAGGAAGTAAACTCAAAAACGTTGTCAACACGAAAAAGAATTAAAGAACTGGTCTTAACAAGTAGCACAAGGTCACACAATTGTATTATTTTTTTTTTTGAAGAACACAATTGTATTATTTAATTAAGGACCAATTGGAATTGTTTTCTTATGCTTTGGTAGCTATAGTGACAAACAAGCTTTTTCAATATTTTTTGTTCAAACAACTTTTAAATTTTGACAATAAATAATGTCGAATTGGCTCTAACAGTCTACTTAGAAGTTGCTATTAATTTGTTGTGGTTTGTTAAATTGACAGTTGGTTTTTCATCAAGTGCTTTATTGTTAGAAACAATTGTTTAAGTTGTAAATAAACACTTCAAATTTTGTTTGATGTGAGAAAAAAAAAAGAGAAAAAACAAAGTTGAGAAAGTTTTAAGACATGAGATCTGTTTAGATCGGATCCTTTGACATAGAAAAAAGAACGAGCCCAGGCTATAACACGTGTGTAGATAAGTGAAATTTGTACTGTTTTGGACCCTATCAGCACACTTAATGAAATTTGTACTTTTCAAGTCAAATAATTTCGGCCATGTAGTTGAAAAAAACACTCATTAAATAGGAATAATTAATTTAATAAATGAAGAAAATTGAAAGAGTAAATGGAAGTAAATATTTGCAATTTGAGCACAGCTAAGAGTATAGAAATAAGAAAAAGAATGGATGGCGGCCACCATATTTCTCAAGGCATTTGTTTAGTTGATACTTTCTCGAGGTACTTTTTTGATTTGTTAGTTACAATATTATTATTTATTTGACAATCAAAAGCAAAGCAATGCGATGCAGCCTGTGTTTATATTGACTTGTTAGTTCTTACTTTTAGCGTTTGGGAAATTTTTTATTATAGGATTGTTATATAGAAAATTAATATCTTAAATTTAGCTATTATTATTGGACTTCTAAAAAGAGAAAATAAAATCATTGGATTTTAATCTAGTGGTCACCACCAACTAGAAAATTTAAAAAGTACGAGGTTGTAGGTTCAAATCCTATAATCAACAATATATTACTAAAGAAACGAGAGAAAGTAGTACCACCTCCCTTTTTTTATTATTGTCATTTTAAGGTTGTTTGTCAATAGTAAAACTGTATTAATTAAGGCAATTCAAATACATACATACCTTATTGACATTAATCTTTTACATATGATTGGATACCTTACTATTATCATTTACACATTAAATAAGGGTAAAATGGTTTGATGTAAAAAAGTCATAAGTTGGGTAACAATGAACCTATTTGTTGGGTGGGAAGGTGATTGATGTCTTGGCATAGTGGTTAAGACGGAAGCTGTGGATTCTAGAGGTTCCAGGTTCGAATCACATTCGGGTGGGTTCAGAATTTTTCTTTCCATTTAATAATGTAAACCCAAATAAGGGTGGGAATGGCCAATTTCAGCCTAGGCTTCCTCGTATTTTATTAAAAGTACCAATCCTAACCTATTCCAGCTCACATTTTGAACTTCAAAGGTAAATTTCCAAACCCGATTAATAATGGCAAATTCATACCTTTTAATGATATTGGGTCCATTTACTAATTAATAAAAACATCAATTTTAAATGTACGTAAATAAAAATATATTTCAATAGCATTTAGATAAAATATTCATTTATATTTTTCCTCTACAGTAACAAGTTAAAAATAAGTTATAAGAATATAAAAAACGAAAAAAGTTCATTAGTTAACATAGGAAATCATTATATTTTGTTGAGAAATACAACAAAAATGAATTTATTTTTATTTTTATATAAAAAAATATTTATAACTTTACAAAAAAAAAATTTTTGTATGTGAAATGTTTTCATAATTTTTCACGAAGACCTACCTGCCTCTATACCTTATATAAGAGTAGTGTAAGTCTTTTATACAACTAACTTTTATTAGTTTTCACAATTATTTTTGAAATGTCTGTAAAAATTCCATTGCTTGAATGCTTTATACATGTTATAAGACGATTGGTCATATTCCAAGTATAAGAAAAGGTATGTAAAAAAAATGAAAACTTTTCTAACACTAAAAAATAATAAAAAACTTTTTTATGTAGAAGCATAAAATATGATTCTTATTGTATGTAAAGGAAAAAATAAAGTAATTTTATTTTTTAAATCTCTAATTATCTCTAAATTTTATTGTAAAATTCACTATTTCCTAAGGCAAGCTTTCATTATTGAAGTTTTTAAGTAGAAATTAAATAAGTAGGAGGAGTGCAATCATATATTTTTGTGATATCCATGAAATTAGCTATGCATAGTACAATATTATCCCTTCCGGTACTGAAAGTTTGTGATATTCTAAGATTTTTATCAAAACCAATAAAATATTTATTACACTGATTAATTTATCCTTTTTATTTTATTATAAAATTCTCTTTATTATTACCTTATAATTTCCTTTTATATTTCGTTTCTTTCCTAATTAATATAAGGGTAAATTAAGAGAAAAGTGTTGCATATTCCATTGATATTTGAGAATGACAAACAAAAAATAAAATAGAATGTTGTGTAAAATGATAAACTTTCGATATCGGATGGTGTATTGTTTTAATACTTGGAGCAACCACTACCCAACCAATAACCATAAATAATTTTTTAAAAATCCCTAGGCAATATCATGAATTTTATACAAATTTGTCTTACACTTACATATAATCGTATTCTTTATTTGAATTCTTTAATATATGGTAGAACTTGTGCCAGTCAAATTTAAAAGTTAAATAAGAGAAAATATATAATTAAAGAAAATGAATATCTATGAACATGTGTAGTTCGAACCTTGGCACTTACAAATGCTCCTAAAAAAATAATCCAAAATTAAAAAAAAAATGAACATGTGTAGGTTCAAAGAGAACTAAAACATAATAATAACTCTCAATTGAAGGCCGATACTTTATACAAAATGAGACCATATTCTTCTGTTAAATTAAGTTCAATTTGACACATATTATAGTGAGTTACTTGAAACGTTAAGGGAGAAAATGACGTTTAGGGACAAGTTCAGGAAACTCCCGATACATTCGGCCTTAAAATAATTAGGGTCATTTGGTGTAATTATTCCCTTAATTGTTGCAATTGTTGTCAAGTGTTGCTGATAACTTTTTAATGTCAAAAATAAAAAAAAAATAATTATACACATTTGATTATTATTATTGTTTGACGTCGAAAAAGCAAAAGTTGTTAAGGATACTAACAATTGGTTTGCAAATAAAATAGTAAAGAAAACACATTAAAATCATCTTCAAAATAGTCATAGGCATGAGAATTTTCTTTACAAAAATCGTTGATCTTATACGGTTATTAATAATTTCTTTCGTTTTGATTGTTAAATTTCTCACCATAAGACCTTGATATATACATATATATATATATATATATATATATATATATATATATATATATATATATATATATAAACTTGTATATATGACTTGTTTCCATATTTTTTTCAAGGTAATGATTTTTTTTAAATAATCTTTTCACCTCCTACTTTATCACCTAATTTTTCTTGATAGTTTGCGTTTTGGCTTATATGTTAGATATGAGCTCATATCCAATTAGGTAATAATTAACCATTTTACCATCTAAATAAGTTTAAATTGAAGCCCAAACAGTTAATTATGATCCATTTAAAACTATTCACTTTTTTATGAATGAAATATGTTCATTTTAACCAAAACTAAGATGCAACTTTAAAACGATGGATGTGGTAATAATGACAAAAAAGTTAATTAATCTCTTCTTCTTCTTTTTTTTTTTTTTGGACAAATTGTGAATCTCTAGAAGGATAATGCCAATATTGATAGTGAAACTGAAAAGGGATGCCAAGAAATTTTCCAAGTCTTATAGACTCAAATGTCTTCTCTTGATGAATGGGAATTTATGTTTTTTAATTTTATCCTTCCATAGAAATGCCACTTTTTTCTGCCAACCTTTTTTTTTTTCCCATATTACATAATAATAAATCAACAAGATTTTAATTTCCCTAAAAAAAGAGAACTTTCTACAAAAAGTATAATGTGAACAATGAAAAAAAATGGGGATATGACACGTGTATATTATAAGCATTACCGTAAATGACTGCAAGAAAATGCCTTTTCTTTTTATGCCCACCATCAACGCGTTTTTATTTATATTTATATGAAATTAAAGAGAATTATAATAAAATAAAGAAGCAAATACTCTTTTGGAAAATTCAAAATAAAAAAATGGAAATCCAATTTGTCAAAAGAAACAATAAAAGACAAAAATAAGAAGATCCGCACAAATCTAGTTCAATGATCGAATTAAATTTTAAAATAGGAATAACAATGTCTTGCTACATTTCATACACCAAATCAGGTGAATTCATTGATTTGACAATGGCTTCTTAATTTAATAATTATCTTCATTAGTTAAATTTATCATTGACAATTGTGTTTCAAGTTTCAATACCGTTTACAAATTGCCAAAATGACTTTTGATCTGTACATTTGTTAGTGGAAAAATATACAAAATTCAACCACTAGGATGACTACATACACATACACCCTACCAGATTTGATTTCTTTTGATATAGAGTTTGTTCGTCTTGTTTTGTGCATTAATCAGCTAATTGAGTTATACTACATACTTTAATCCATGAATAGAATATTTCGATTTGTAGAGCGACTCAATTAGCATGATAGGGCAAATTTAATGATTTTTCATTTTAGAGAATTCTCCAAAATAGGAAATAAATATGAGCAATGATCAAGTCCAACCATACCCCATATGATACATCTCCAAAATTGGATTCTCCAAATTTGGGATATCTATTCCCCATTCTAGGATATATTAAAATAATATCAATTTTTGCTTTATTTTTTTTGGTTTAATAATTAAATATTATTATACTAAAATGAATTTGATTTGGTTTGGAAAATTGAAAAGATTTTGACGGAAAAACATCGTAAATTGTGCAAAATGAAATTTGAAATATGGAAAATGATTAGACTTGCACCTAATGCGTTTTCTGGGTGTTACATTAGCTTCTGGTTTTTTTAATCAAATAGCAATGCAAAGCAATAATTGTTGCTACCATGTCCTCTAACCTATTCAAACAAACTCTATATGTGTTGAATAAATGGATCGATATCGAATGCGATGATGAGGGCCAATACAAACCCAACCCATCAACACAAAAACTGAATTCCACGGGAGCAAAATAAACTATAACAGAAAGTGTTAAACAAATAACTATTCCTTGTCGAACCATATGAAAAGATACACAGAAAATGCTGAAAACCGAGAGTAATAGCTTAGAAGTTTTTTTTTAAAAAAAAAAAAAATTATCTCATGTAAGCTTACAATAATAATAAAGGAAAACCTTATCCTCCACCTCATCCGAACGTGAACTCGAACTTGTGACCTCTAAGATCACAGTTTCATGTCTTAACCAACTAAGCCAAGACATTTACCACATAGCTTAGAAGATGTTGCCTTCTTGTATAACATTACAGTCTACAGAAGCTATAAAAACCAAAATTGTGAACATATTAAAATCTGGAAAAGGCGAAAAACTCTCTATACATTATCCAGAAAGAACATGAAATCCAAATATAAATGCAAAAACACAAAACTAGACTTGAATTGCTCTGAGTAATGCCTAATTAAGCTCCAGAGTCCAGTTCATTTTGTCCTCAATAAGTCCCATTTGTAGTCTGGTAAGCACGGTGTACAGTTGCTCTGCAACTGGACCAAAGCCCCCTTCCACATAAGACACCCTGTAGGAATTCACATTCAAGTTAGAATAATGACAGCTGGCTTATTCCAGCAAATAAGTAGCAAGGCACCCATCAACGCAGGCTTCCACCACAAAGTTTCTGCTCGAAACTTCACCGTGTGCCTTAGCCATATACGTCCAATAATTGACAACTTTTATGCCCAAATCAAGCAATCATAATGGTCTCATGTACAAGTGATGTGATAATCAATTCATCGAGGCGTTCACTATGCTGGTTAATCAAATCACTAAATCAGCATAAATTGTTTACACTCTTGCCAACTTGATATCACTATTTGTTGCCTCAACTTTTCGGCTTCTCTTTTCAAGAATCTAACTTTATTTATAGCAAAGTTATGTAAAATGCTAATGATTTCCAGGATAAGTGATTACCTTTTACCCATGTAAGTGATACTGCCCACAGGTGAGACCACAACAGCTGTTCCAGTGCAGAAAACCTCATCTGCATCAAGCAATTCATCCACTTCCACGAGTCGTTCTTCAACCTGTAGTATTCAAATTACATTGTGAAGTGGATTAATTCAAGCCTCAATTCTGAAGAATATATCAAGTGACAAGAAATGGAAACAAAATACATTTGATTGATCACATCGTTGTCATATGAATATTAAATGGTAGTAGCCAGCTATAAAGCGAGACACCAAAGAAAAATATTAAGCATGATGCACGATATACACAGCACTACACTACTTTCAGCAGACATGCTGAGATGAAGTATGACAGTGTGAAGAATCAGGAGCAAAATAGCAATAATGCTTTTCCATCTTTAAGCCTCGATTTGATGTCATATCTGCAAAAACTTGGCTCGTAAAGAGATAATTAAAATTCCGATATTAGTTATTTCTGACAAGGAATCTTGATGAGTAAGCCTCATTGTAACACTCTAGATTTCCAAGTCTACAGTCCAGAGAACAGCCAAGATAAAATCATTATAGTGGAGTTTAAAACAAATGCAACACCAATGTAGAAATGAATGAAAACTGCATAACATATGGTATCTTCCGCAACTAGCAAGGAATATGAATGAAAATACAGAAATGACTGGCTCTAGCACTGGTAAAAATTGCATGTTGACGCTCTTTGATGTAGAAATCTTAAAACTTGATTACCAGCTTTTTATAATATAATATATGACTAATATTTGAATAAAAAATATATAATATAATCTATACAGTAGATATCTTAAACTTTCTGGCTCAAAACAAGCACCTGAAATCCTTGGCTTCTGGCAACATCAACTATGCTCTTCCTTGTAATGCCAGGTAGTATTGTCCCTTTTATTGTGGGAGTGGAAATAACATTATTCTAAAACACAAAAAAAGAGAATAAATTAGCTCTTGTCCAATCACATTGTTTCACAATGAAAATGTTAAGATAAACACTCGAAATACCTTTACAACGAAGATATTGCAAGATGAAACCTCCTCCAAATACTTTTTATGAACACAATCAAGATATAGTACGTCAGAATATCCTTTGGCTTTTGCAGCAGATTGTGCCTTGAGAACCTATACATAACAAGCCAATACAAGAAGATGTGTGTAAGATGAAAACTTATAGTCACTTCAAATAACCCTATTAAAAATGAAAGCAATTTCAACTCAAATTAAGGCATTAGTATTGCATTATGAATATAATTTATAAATGGCTCGTTCGTTTTGCATTAAGAACATGCACCATTCTACAAATGAAGTAAAAAGCCTAAACCATATATAATACCATCTCTGAATAATGAAGAAGCAACTTAAAACTTAAAGTTGATGAGGAGACATTATTTTTAGAAAGGTAACTTACTGCAGCATAATTCCCTATGGTCTTGACACCTCCAGTGCCACCAGGCGTAGCTCGATGAAGTTCATGCTCAATGACTAAATTAATTGGTGCCACACCTTCCTGCCACCAATGATGCAGAAGAGCATATTTCAATGATTATTGGAGAGGGACTCAACATAATCACAGATCATATAACTCCTCATCTCAGCTACTTTGCATTTACAGTTAGACTTACATTTTTAAAAGTTAAAAGTATTTTCATTTTTTTCACTTTATATATATAAAAGGTATTTTGGGCATGTTAGCTGGTGGTGTTGCATTCTTGAGGTGAGGGAAGAGATGTGTTTAGGACATGGCTGTATCTATCATGTCCTGGAAGCATGATAAATGTTCATGTCCTCCACTACATGCCCCCTCTTGCAGGCATACCAGTACCTTATACATAAAAGAAAATTTTGTTCATGCTAAATATCGCATGAACATACAGATGCTTCTGCATTGTACACTGAATTTAACACCAAAAAATGAGAAGAAATTATTTCTCTAATTGTAGATACATAGCATTAAGAGAACTAATATCAACTTAACCTTTTCTAGATCATATAGGATCAAGTTTATGCTATAAAAAGATTATTTCAATACTAACAAAATTTTCCCAAGTGAACACATGCAAAAAAAATAGTACATAGATATTATGCATGCTAACTTACAAGTGTTTTTGTTCAAACAGAAAAATTACTGGGAAGTAATTTCAAAACTAATACAACAACAACATAATGCATATATTAAAATTTGAAGTGGCAAGGATGCTGAATCTCGCAACGGAAGATGATAACACACCTTAAAGTAGTTTCCCACAGGTGAAACATAAATTAAGAAGGTGTACTCAGGAGCAGGTGCAAGACCAAGAACAGCTCCACTACCCATCAGCAATGGCCTTATATACAAGGAACCTTTACCTGGAGGTGGGATCTAGAACAAGACAGTAGAATATAACAATCTAGCTTCGAATCCACTAAAACAAATAAGGATATTAACAGTCTAGCGTACCCAGCGTTTATTTGCTAACACAGTCGTCTTGACAGCTTCCACAAACTGCTCTACCGTAGGTGATGGCATACACATTCTTTCGGCACCTATTTGCATCCGCAATGCATTTTCTTCAGGACGAAACAGCAAGATACTACCATCATCTTTCCTGTAGGCTTTCAGTCCTTCAAATAATCCCTAGCAACATAACAAGAGAGAGATAATGCTTTCGTAATTTGTATATGAAAATAACAACACAACAAATTAAATGAAAAGGTTTGAATCATCCAAAGTTCAAGCAACAAGATTCCAAGATCTAAACAAAGGGAAGTGCAACTTGTGTGCAATCAATTTCCCTTAAGGTTCTTTCAACTGATCAGTGATACTTTTTGAATCCAAATCCACGTATAGTTAAGAGAATACCAGTTTTGTTTAAATCTTTCAATTTCATTGTTCAAACAACAATCTTCAAAGATCTAATAATCTAAATTAATAAAGGTAACTCTAACTCCTTTAACCACTTTTTTCCTGCATGTTCATTCAGTTTGGTTACTAGTAATCTTCATTTTGAATTCAAATTCACATATAAAAGCAATTGTAAACTTGAAGAGGCAAGAATACTGAAAACTAAGGTAGGTTAGGCTCTGCAGAAGAAGGATAGAACAAAAGGACTTAGTATATACTAGTATTGGAAAGATCTTTAAACATTCAAGGACACAGAGCATAATTGAGAATCTGGTTTATTAGGGAACAAAAACAAATTTCAACTATGCATAACAATTTGATAGAATTCCAAGGAGTGAAAATATTCATATGCTGATATCAGTGTCTAAATAAGATATACCATAATAGAATGAATGGCAAGTTTATACATTCGTCTGCAGAATAGCATAAATGAGAAACGGAACGAGAGAAAAATTCCAACCATGCCAGTATGCTACTATTACAGGTGGAGGAAAAGAAACTTTAGAATGGGCTTAATGCATTATTAGGTGCCCCAAATTGTCCCCAAAAACCTGCTTCTCCCTGAACATGTAAAATGACCTTATAGTTACCTCAACTTTTAAAAAGTGCACCACTTTACTCCATCAACGTCACGTGTCAGCTTCTAGTTGGAGAGAGAAAATTATAAAAACCGATATCTTTGAAAGAAGTTGACATGTGGCGTTGAGGGAGTTATTCGGTATACTTTTTGAAAGATAAGGGAGCTACATGATCATTTTCAAAGTTCACGGGGTAAGAGGCTTTTGGGGGAAATTTGGACATCTCCAGATGCGCTAAGCCCTTTAGAGTATATGACATCATCTAAAGTATATATAATTGCAATCAAAAGAGATTGGCGTCCTACCTGACCATAATTTAAGACACCTGCTGATGGACTCAACTCAATATTTCCAAATCGTTGTAATTCACCATTAGCAAAGTTTCCGCCTCTTATACATTTCATGCTATACATATAGTCAGTGGGGACATAAGCAAACCCAAGGTTGTCCCAATCTATATCAGCTAGTTCCTCTGTTTCACTGTGCATCCAACACACGTAAGAGTCCACAGAAACATTAGAAATAGAGCACAACTGTAGTCATAACTTGTACATATGAATTTGAAGAACTTTCCTTGTTCTTTTTTTTCTTGTTTTTAAGAGACACTTGTGAGTTGTGACTGTTTAACAAGAAAGTTCGGAGAAGTATACATAAATTACGAATATAAGATCGCAAAACTTCCTTGAAATCAGAGTTAAATGTGTGACAATTCTCAGACCCTCATCTTTCAGTTCTTCACTTTTTAAAAGGACAGCTTTTCTGTTAAGTTAGATCATAAGATTAAAATGCAGTAATGACAGAAAAATTACTTTACGAGGAATAATGAATTTCCTTTTCAGTAGATTTCACTATTGCTCCCAACCATTCTACTGCTTTATGTCAATCTATCCTAGCTCAACACAGAAATCATATCAAACCCATATCTATTAAACGGGACTATAAAATGTCATATTGTTGGAGGTTGGGAAAAGGATTATGTCAGTGCCAGTTGACAAAAAAAACCTTCTCGATTTCCCTTGTTTCTCACGTTCTTCGAGGAATTTGTCTTGAACTCTTATCGTTGGTTTGCACGAGATGACCAATCTCCCCTTTACACTGTTGTTAATTGAAAATATTAATGATTCTTATGTAGAATATGATTCCTCTTTTAGGAGACATTAATCAAATTACAAAAGGGAAGTCCTTGTTCAGGAAAACTACCTAGCACACATTGTTTAGAGAAGAACAGACTCAGTCTAACTAATAGAATGATATTAAGGAATAGGAGTAAGATAAGAACAGAACTCAGTCTAACTAATAGAATGACATTAAGGAATTTGCAATGGCTGTATTCCAGTCCAAGGAAAGCATTCACGACAAATACTCTCCTCCTGGAAAATGAGTTTGTCTTCAAGTTTGAGATAGAGGTAGAGATCCTGAAATTCAATCAAAGGAACCCAGGTAGCTTCATACAACAGTCAACTAGTTCAATCCACTAGAACTTCAACAGCATCTTGGTTAATGACAATTGACAGGAATAACTAATGACTCAAGTAACAGATAAGAGAAAGTAGATCCTGTCATGCGAAAAGAAGAACAAGAACCGAAAAACAAAGGAAAACAGGAACGTGTATTGATGATGTAAATAGGTCAAAGGTCAATGAACGACAAATTTTTCATGTTTCCATTCTTGTACATTGTTTATGTTACTTCAGTTCAGCCAGCCTCCTTCTGCCTCGTTGCCAAAAAAAACCAAATAGCATAGACTATCATGCCATCCTTAATCTCAAAATGTCAAGGCTTTAAAGGATTTCATAGTCCAACACATTTATATAAGAAATACTCGAGCAAACTTCAAAAAATCCAATACTACTCACTGAACACAAAATAAAAAATATGTATAATCTACAACATAAACCGCTCGAAGCAGTTACATATGAAGACTCCAAAATCCACTTCACATATGTAATTAGTTTTTAATGCTAAAAAAAATAATAATGAATCAATAACAAGAGAAAGAAATGTGAAAGAGTGAAGACCTATAAGTATCAGATACAATGGCGTGACACCTAAAAGGGGAGATAGCTTGCAAGACGTTAGATGCAGGAGGAGCATGATTACGAAGCTGCAAAACCATTTCAAAAATCGAAATGAAATAATTCAGAACCAAATAAACAGAAAGGAAAACGAAAAGAGGATAATTTACCCTGAGAGAAAGAGACATAGGATATGAACCGAAAGGAGAAGAAGAGTCAGTAGAAGGGAAAGAGAAAAGAACGGAAGAGCTTTTCGAGGGGGAAAGAAAGAAATTGGGTTGTAGAGTAGCAAAGGCGGCTACTGTTTCCATTTTCCTGCAGTTTCCTCTTTTTCTCTTCTGTCAAATTGCAGCTGCCACAAACATAGAAGAGGAAGAACGAGAAGAGAAGACCGCTTTTAATCTTAATTTAATAATTTTATTTTTACTGGTCATCTATTTTACTTTTTTT
>CAOJBI012530875.1:0-13641 GCA_948277035.1 Euphorbia corollata
CAAGGTAGCAATGGAAAAACTCGTATATAGCAACACTCAAATGTTGATATATGTGTGTATTTGTGTTGGTGAATTTTTTGCAGCGAAAGAGTGCATAAAGAGGACAATATTTGCGGGACCATGTAGTGGGGACATTCACCAATGTGAGCAAGACTTTATCAAGAAATATGGGAAGGCTTCCAATCCACATCAATGCAAATGTATTGTCCTTGCACAATCTCATGTTATTATTCAGCAGTTTGGTCGTGTATGCACTTGTACAATAACTTGCTAATTATTCTACATCATCAAAATGTCACTGCTTAAGTTGAATAAATTTAATAAAACGTTTAATTTCTTTTTCAATACACCATAGTAATTTTCTGGCCATTTGGTGACAAAAGGAACAATCATTAAGGGTATTTTTATACTAGTTTGTGGGGGCGTTTCAAAGTAATAAGGGCGAAAACATCACTATTTCTCGAAAAGAATTTAAACTTGAATGTTTCATTTTACCAGAAAAAAAGCACACTTTCCCCAAACAACCATTCTTTTCATTATTTTTACTAATATAAGTTTTCAGTATAGTCAAACTTCTAAAATTGCAAATTAAAAGTCATGAAACGAAATTTATACATTGACAACTATTTACTGTAAAATCCCATTTCTTCATAAGTCAAAAATCCATAATTTACAAAGTTCAAATAATTAGTATATCAAAGACAGTAGTCAAATCAATGGACCAAGTAAACGGTAATTGCCAATTGGTCGGTCTAAGTCAGCTTTCGCCAAATGGAACCTTTGGAGGCAGATAAGCACTTGATCTTGGGGAAAACCGAACCAGTCTTTGGGGGAATTCCATTCACTAATGAATTCTCATAAATCTCTTTGCATTCTTGCACAACCTGCCGCCACACATAACATCATTAAGCGTTTTCACAAGATCGGTCGGTGCAGAAAAGAACAAACAACGAGACAAATGCAAGAATTTGCGTGCATTAAATAAGCATGCATCAAGAATATACTAGAGTTGCGATAATTTAGGATGTGCATTCCCGAAACCAAATCATTGCATTGTATTGTACACGTACCTCTTTTGCATCCTTGCGTGGAATTCCCTCTCGCAACCCAACAAGCTTTTCAACCACATCAGGCTGCATTTTTAAGAAAATATAATAAGTTAGTTTTGCAGAATTGCCACAATAAACCATAGATATTCAAATTTTGGTCAGAATAATTTCAAGATGTAAAGAGCCGGAAAAAGTTGATATCTACCGGGCAGTCAGGTTGATGTTCAAGTATATTTGTATAGATGAGGGTGAAGGTATCCAAGCTCTCGGCTGAAGCAAGTTCTCTTAAATCGCTCAGTATCCTTACTCTACTTTCTACTTTCTAAGAGAAAAAAAAAAAACAAATGAGATTAAGCCGAACTGAAACATTTAAAACATCACCAAAGAGATCAATAAACAAATATTACTTACAGAGACACTAATGTACTCCCTGAAGAAATCCATGATAACTTCCTCATCAAGCCTCATCCGCTCTATGGTTTCTTCCTTTATATAGTTTCTCTATATTAATCAACAACACCACACGTTAAGCAAATTCCATCAAACTTCTCGCAAGATAACACCCAATGTTATGTTATGTCGAAAGCAAAGAACCTGTGTTAGAAGTCGATCAATGTAAACCACAACTGTCTCCTCCAGGCAAGCCTCAACAAATCTCCTAAATGATCGATCTTCAACATATCTAATCATTTTTAAAGTGAGAATCAACACCAAATAATTGTTACATTCAATTACATGATGCTATACCTAGTCGTGCAATTAATAATAATAATAATAATAATAATAATAATAATAATAATCTTTTCTTATGAAATAATTTATTGAGTTTATTAAAACCCAAATAGTTACATAGGGTGAAGTTGAACAAAAGAACGAAAAAAGAAAGTAGCCGAACTGGTTTATTTTGATTTGCAATTCACAACAGGTCAGGAGGCACGCACTTATTGATATTATAAGTTAACCCAAAAAATGAATGATGGCTGGCTTACATCTTGACATCTGTAAAGTAGTCACCAAATGTCGCAACTAGGTACTCTGTCACCTGTCCTTCAGACCATTCTAAAACATGCCAGTAAAAACTCAATCAATTGTGGATCCAAACAACAAGACAAGTGGTTTCGTTGGGCTACTTCATATGTGGAACTAATTTTAGAGGAACTAGTAGTAACAGAAGATAATTCAAGGCCAAAATATATGACCTTTATGATAAAGCTTGACAAGTAACTCTTCTACTCCAGGATCTTCAAAGATCACCCTAACAGTTAGATGTATAGCCTCCTGCCATCAATAACCAATTCCAAAATTAGTCTGATGACAATATTAGATGTATAAAGTATAAACATGTTATGCATAGACAATAGTTGAAAGCACCAAATCACAAGTACCAATTGTACATCATAGTTGGACTATTTTAGTCTATGGATTGCACCAAATATTGAAACTCACTGAGGTGAAAAAACACAAATCATAAGGCATCTTTTATGCCTAAAGTCGTTTCGCAAACAATGATCGAGAAACTTTACAATGGTTTGGGTCCAATCGACTGGGCCAATATAAAGTTTACATGTATACAACAATACATGGAAGTTGTACATGATAAAAGACCAAAAGAAGGTATAAAAGAATTCTTCTCAATAGTCCTGTTAAATGAACCCGGAACATTATAAAATTTTCCACAACCTCAGGAAGAACAACATTAGACCCCACATTAACAAATTAGAATCACTGCCAAATTTATTTCTATTTGGCACAAAATTTAACATGCATTTTCACATCATTGCTAAAAAAAGTTAACTTCTTTGTTTTCAGAAGCAATATAGCAATAATGATCTGGCAGTTGATAACACACGGGAAGCTTTAAGGCACACAAAATCTCTATATAGAGCATTTAGCTTTCAAGATCATAAATTAAAAGTCAAGGCATCATCCAGAAGACACAAAATAAAAAAAAAAAAAAAAATATATATATATATATATATATATATATATATATATATATATATATATATTTATATATATATATATATAATACATCTACCAGTTGACGATTCAGACAAGGTTCTGAACACTCCAACAAAAAAAATTTGCATTTTGTCTTCAGTTCCATTAATTAAATAGAATGCATGTGGAACTTCTAATTTATGGTGAGGCATCTAATTGTATCATGATGAAAGATTGTTTCTAAAACAAGTTCATGACCATTACCAAAGAAAGTATTCAAATATAAGCAGACCAACAAAAAAAACCAAAATAAACAGCAGAAAGAAACACGGGTGGACAGAAAATGAGAGAGAAGTCACCAATATCAGCTCTTACCTTTGCAACCTCCAGGAAACCTTTGCAAGTGTCCTCAAAATTTACCTGAAAAATCCAAAGCACTGTACTTTACAAGATAAGCAAAAAGCTAGAAACAATTTCTTTTTTATAAATCAGCGTCAAGTTCAACCAAAATAACTGTAATATATAGAGAAGAGAACAAATAAATTCTTTCCAACAATTTCAGACATTGATTGCTAATGCTCATTTATGTCACCATATTTGATTTTTTTTCTTCTAGTCAAGTACTAACAATAATAGAAGGCTGCATTACCAAGATATATCTTTCTTAAACCCAATCACACACAAAGTAAAACATAACTCCTAAATGTATAAAAGTATAGGCCAAAAAATCAATTTTTCAAGGGCAAACATGAAACTTAATTCTCAAAATAAAACCTAAGTGAAACATTAAAAGTTAAGACTATCAATGTCCCGCTAAATACTTCAAGAGATTGGACCCTTCGGATAGGAAAATTACCATATTCATTGCCAGTATCCAAATCCCTAGAAAGTACATTCGGTGCTCCTAAGCACTACAAACCCTTTTAACTAATTTAGATAACTTCTGAGTCAAAGCGGGTTTCAGGTCTAGCTTGTTATGAAGGCTGAAGATGAAGAAAATGGTAAAGGATAACAGTAGAAGAAATGCAATAATTGACAGATGGAGGAACAAGGAAAAAAACCCAAGGCAGCAGAACAACCCCAAAATAAAATTTGAAACATTCTAATTGACTCCAAATTCTATCACTCACAAGTTTAATTCCAAACCTGGATCAAATACAAATTAATGGATCCTGATTCATAATTGTTATGTTTTTCATAATTCTTACAAGAAATTCTACATATCAAAACATTCATATGATCCTGTGCTTCATAGGAATCTTGCCATTAATTTGTTTTCTATCAACCATATAAACCGACTTCAGATGAAGAAGAAAGAAAGAAAAGAAGGAATGAGTTTCTTTATGCCTAAACCACATCTAACATGGTCCCTTTTCATCCAATATTTTACAAGATTAAATAATACACATATTTGAAGAAAACGTGAATTTTATGTATCTTATTCCTTTATATGTTAATTTTAATCATTCAATCAACCAAACCTTAAATCCCACTCTAGATGATCAGCCATATGGCTCTTCTGATGCCATAAACTCTATCAAAAGCCAAATGTTAATTTTAATGTCACTGATAAATTATTAGCAAGACTAAGTCCATACAGCCGCATGAACAGAATAATTGTGATATCGAAAGAACCTGAAATTATAACATAACCATTGCATTCATTCATCCCACCATCTCATCAAACCGGACGAAAAAACTTACTTTAAATTTCTCTCATTCCCCTTAAAATTTTCCCCTAATTCTTTTTTTTATTACCCAAAAGAACCAACAACATTTTTTGCAAAACATACAAAACTCAAGGTAATAATAACAACATATCACCCAAAAAAACAAAGGTAACAATAACAACAACAATAAGAGTAACAATAACAATAACAATACCAGTAACAATAACAATAATAAAGGGGGATTAGAGGAAACAAGGGAGGGAATGCATCATAACCTGTTCAACATAGTTTTGTGGAAGTGCTTCAATGGTGCTGCTGCTGAGCTCCATTGCAAGGTCATAACAACGGAGATTGTTGTTTATCTGTAAATAGTGATTACGGTATAAAAAACTAAAAAAACCTGCTTTATCAACCAATTGCAAAATGTTAGGATGCTAACAAACCATTGCACATAAAGGCTCCAGACCAATTTCTGAAGCAGGTTCATCAAACCTCTTCCTTTCAGCTGCTTGAAAATCTATCATCACCTACACAAAAATGAATGAAAAATAGCAAAAAGTAACATGAGGCAACGGACATATATAAGCAATCTTAGTATATAGAATAGATTAGTTAAATTTATGCTGATCTCCCTCTTTCTAGAGGATTCACTTCACATTTTTTTTATAAAAACAATCTCTCCTTGTTGAAGTCAACACAGGTCCTTGTAGTTCTACAAGTACTACCAAAACAATACAAATAATTATATTACTTTGCAAAAATTAATAAACACCTACCTGAATAATAGCCAAAGAAATCCTGTAAAGCATCAGATCTGTGCTATTATCCCTAACTATTTGAACTTGCTCCCCCAGAATCCTAAACAGGTCGACAGCAGCTGGAGTATACAGCTTTCCATCCTCTGTTTTTTTTGGTGGCGTCACCTTGTCAGCTTCCAGAATATTCATGTACCATTTCTAGAATAAAGTATGTATAAAAAATGTGAGAAACACAAGTTAATGTCAAATCACATCACTATGGAATTGGAATGATTAGTAACAATTAAATTACCCTTGTTGTAGCTTGCATTCTTTCAACATAAGCGTTCATGAGGGGATCCATGGAACCACTTTCCGAACAGACTTGAGCAAGAGAGTCATCAACACCGAGTCCAATAAGATTCTCTTGGTACTCAACTACCCAACCAGTTACCTAGTGGTAGACAATCAAACCATAAACTCCTTAATGCTCATAGAAAATCCTTATGTAAGATCAATGCAAGTAGGGTCGTTCATTTCAAATCCATTCTGCTGACTATAAAATGAAGTTTTCATGATGAACCCACCATCTCAGGATGTTGAAAGATTCCTTGAGCTGACTATAGAAATGTTCACACTAGAAGCTTATGGGTGTGTTTGGAAACCCAAATTTTTAACGAACTCAGTTGAATTAATTTCATTTTATATAGAAAGTTTGGACTTTTGTATGTAAAATGAATTGAATTACTTCGAATTTTGGATTTCCAAACACGCTATAAAGCTTTGTAGCAGGAATTGTATATGAGATTTACAAAAGAACAAGTTCATCTTCCGAAACATTTCCACTTCCAGATTCCTCCAATGGTTTCAAAACAAGTACATGCAAGCATGCAAAGAAACGAATGTATAACATATAATTTAAATTCAAACATCATATCAAATCTGAAATGAGTTTAATAAATCCAACGAACATTGGATTTTACTTTGGGAAATTCGAAATTTATGCTGAGATCTTGATTGTAAAATTACAATTACTCATCAAAAATAGCATGAACTGGCCATGCTATTCTTTTTCAGGACTACCAGCATGGATCATAAAACCAACTGGAAAAGAGTTGATGCAACGGTATGCACAGTAAAATAGATCAACATGGAATAGCATGGGAAATTATATGGCAGGTTCCTTCCACAACCTCTTGTGCCTTGACGATATGACTCATTAAAAACAAACTGTGGATTAGTAGAATACCTTTAAAATCTCTATATTAGTTAATTCAGTTGCCCTTTCACTAAGCAATCTGAGCATCTGAATGAACCTCTCAGTATACAAATTCACCATCAGTTGGAATATTTCATATCTGTCAACAACAGATCGAACAAATGAACACAGAAATTTCTTAACCATGAAAACAATAAGTAGGATTATGATGAAAGGTGCAGACGGAAATATTTCATGAACAAATAGAAGTGGTATGAGATATATAAAAAAGAGTCCGTCGACCAACCAAAAGGAAGAAAAGTAGATATCAAAAGTCATGGAAATGGAAGAAATGAAAAAGACCTCAAAGGTCAACCAAACGTATAATGCAATTGAATCAATTAAAAAGTTGATACAATAGTTATTAATACATATATTGATTTGATAATGTGAACAAAAAACAAAGATCTGCTAAATAGCTCCAATTCTACTACAAAATAGAAAAGAAAACTGTTGTATTATATAAGAACCTGCCCCAAGTAATGAAATTGATAAAGGAAACGTGCATTGTTCACCCGTCGTATAAAAATGAACTGCCATTGATATGTGTTCATTTATCTAAATATGGGATTCTTTATTTTTTACCGCTAATGCTTAGGGATCCCAACAAACAACTGCAAGACTTAGTACATGTATAAACTCTGTAACCTATTCCATCAGATCAGACATTAGCTCGCAGAATTTAATAAAAACAACCAACAAGTGTTTTATATTATTGCCATCAGCCAATACACTAAGAAATAGAGAAATATCACCTTAGGGAAATAGCAGAAGCATCTACAAGCAATTATGATAAAAAAATTCCAAGAAATGTTGATGCTTTCTATTTCTACATTCAACATGAATTGTATGGATTTGTACCAAAGGATAAAGATTTGTCACACTGACAATGAATAAAATCACAGTTAAAAAGCAAATTTGAAAATGGGGCTGTTGAATGTATTTGGCCTAACACGAAAAGAGTCAACAAATAAACACTGGCTAAAATCAATCACATTCACAAAAAGAAAAATAAAGAAATTGGGCACAAAGGCAAACCTTGGAGGAAAACATGGGGCCACATAATCATAAATATCTCCAAGCTCTTCTCCAATCTATAAGCCACAAGGGGAAAATTACATATATCTATAAGCCACAAGGGGAAAATTACATATATAAATTTGAAAAAAATCTAGAGCAGACGCTAACCCTAGATTATACAGTTGGATTGTCACAAGAAAAGCAAAAGCAAGCAAGAAAACTATAATTGACAATACACATGAGATGCTGCATTATCAGTTCCAATAAAATCATGAAACAACAAGCATCTAAGAGGAAAAGCAGAGGCAGAAGTGAGGCAGCCAATGTTTGAGACCAGGAACTGGAAAAGCATGCATGTAGGAGTAAAAAACAAATCCCATTTCAGCAATGTTTAATGCACTAATTTCCCAAACATTAAGACAAATTCAACAGTATACATATAATATCAAAGAAAGTGCTTCATCTTGAGGGGACGCTAAAGAACGTGACTGGTGTTATCAATCTTTTTAAGCATTAATTTCTTAGGCATATTGCAACACTAGATGTTCACGGGAAAGTAATAAATTCAAAGTTGTAAACTTAAATTTAAAATTACAAATCCATGAGGAAGGTAATTTATCACATTTTAAGCATGTCTAATATTTAAAATTGCATGCACTAAAATATATCATTTTACAACTAAAATGGTATCTGAACATGGCCTTTCTTTTAACTATTGCAGTTTTCAACATCAATTAATAGCTCGCAAAGGAAAAGCAAATGTTACTGAATACTGGACTTTGCTGATAGTGGGCCTAAAACCTGGAGGGCAAGGGTATGTGGCAGAGTATTGAATTGTGATGAAAAGGGAAGTTGGTGAGTTGGCATAGGGACAGCAGTTATTTTGGGTATACTGTTATGGAAACGAGGGAATAGGGAAGGATTCTTGAGAACGTTGATTGCAGTAGAGTCAACCTCGAATTATATGCAGTGCTCGGCACAATGGCTCTTCATTTCAATGGAGAGAGGTAATGAGTCTTATGGGGGTAAATCATAATGAGCTTATAATTTTCAGTAATATCAAAATATTTCCATCGTATTGCATTTTTCTCACTTCATGCTTTCTCTGTTACAGTTCATGAACTTTCATCTTTCTTCATTTTGTTTGTATTTTTAATACTCATTATCCATATTATTTTCAAATGGGTGTCCAAATATATGGCCTTTCATTCTTAAGTTCATTATATAACATTTCACAGATCACTCAGTATATATTTGAGTTCTTTGCAGTTTGCATTTAAGAAACCACTTGGTCCTGCTAAATGTTGAACATTTTGCAACATCTGCCTCTCCAGTTGGTTTTCCACATTATAAGAAACTTCAACAACTTTAGGACAAAACATAATGACCAATATTAGTTCACTCCTGGAATTTCATGAAAAGTTTGTCGGAAGGGCAAGCAACATGCACCAGAAACACCAAAATGGAGCCAATATTTTTGCTACATAATTGTAGATATGATACTTACCGTGCGTGCTTCTTCTAAAGCAGCTTTGAGATCCTCAAACACAAGCTGGTAGAGAAATCGCCAATAAAAAAGTAGTATCAAACAAAAATGAAATATTCCATCATGTAAGAGATAAAATTAGGGGGAATAAACACCTCGGTCAATAGCCTATTAAATCGTGCTTCAACTGCTTTCCTAATTTGTTCATAGCACTTATCCTTATACCCCTTTCCCTGCACCTTCAATTTCTGTTGTGTAAGGTTTTTGGAAGAAGTAGACTTCTTGCTGCCCACAAGGAAAAAAATTAAACAATATATAAAACTATTTCGATAAAAAAGTAAGTACTGGGGAATGAAAATAAAAATATGAAGTGACAAAAATTGCACTGGGATCAAAGTCAAGACAAATGAAATAACTAAAGTATAGTTACTTGGCAGATCTACGTGGGTTGGCAACCGTTGCCATTGCACCCCCTCCCTCAGCCTCAGCTGCCTCCTCGGCAAGTTGCTGATCAAGAATCTCTTGCATTTCAACCACCCTGAGGCAGAAAAAGCAAGGAAATCAAATGAGCTGTTTATCTTTTTTTATTTGCTTGTGTTTGGATGAACATGCATGTAATAGACGTTCAGACTAAATTTTCATATTCCTACTAGCTTTAACCAAGATCTATAAAACCAATTGTTCGTCTAAATATCATAATAATAGAAAACACAAAATCTCCAAAAGAATAGACAGTACAAAAAATTTTTGGTTCAAAGCTGAGACTAGGTGAAAACTTAAAGACCAATCATCCCAACTAGGACAGTACAAAACTTTGTTTTCACTATCAATACATTTGTTCTTAGTTTTACAATAACAACAGTGTTAGTCATTCTAACTATCCCTAAAATCACTTATATTCCAGATCTCTGATTGACATTTAACAAGCACTAGCACTGTGTTCATCGGAATATAGATGACCACTGCATGACTGTACGATACAGTTTTCTCTAGGACAACAGTTATTTTGTGCTATTTTACTGTCACTTTTAACAAAGAGTCAAATTTATTTTTCAAAAAACCAACTGTGCAAGTTGAAGCATGCTAAGAGGTATGATTTAAGAGAGAAGCAAAAAAAAATGAAACAAGCCCCCTTTTATAACATAAACAAAAAGGAATATTATCAGTTCATCTTTTAAATGTCAAAGTGCTACCATGGTGAGCGCTTTTACTTTTCTCTTACAAATGAGGTTTCCACATTAGTTGTTGCCTCATAAATAGAGCAGAGGACTAGCTTGCCTACCACATACCTTATAGCACGAACCAGGGTTTGTGGGCTGCAAAAGCAGAGGAAAAAAGAGACTGATTAGAGCTCAGTATAACATTAATAATTTAATATTATTAAACAAGGCAAGTAGGCATCAGTTTAATTCAAGTACATATAGACTGTGTTATGCATGCTCTAATACTTAACCATGAAAGGATAGCAAAATGCAAAATTAAGCAATGTTCACACAAGTTATTTTGCTAAAGGATAACTTAACCAAACTGAACAAGTTTACTCAAAAACAAAACAAGGATTTTAATGCATTGCAGCAAGGCCAAGCAATTCTTGCATAATAAGGAAGAATTAGTATTGAGAACTTCCATTTGTTACTCAGAAACAAGAACGTTGCTAATGAGTAAATTACAATTGTCATAAATCGAGTTATGTAAGCAGAATGAACCTAAAAATTTGTATATGACTAAATATGACCCAAGAACTAAAATTTAAATTTATGAAGAAACAAATTGAAATATCAGCTTCTCAACAGATAATAATCTCTATACCTCTCTTTTGCAAGTTTGTAGAAGTTGGCAATATGTTCCCATAACGTCTTCTCAAAGGTTTCCCAAGTTTGGTCTACGTCTTCAAAATATTCTCTGGGCATAACAGAGACATTTAAATCTTAAGCCACCAGATATTATACAATAAACAACGGAATATACATATGCATGTATGTGTGTGTCTTCTTCTGAATGCTCCATAATTATAACTGTTGTTCAAAAAATAAAATGAAATAATTGATCCACATTCATCATGGCAATAGTTGATTATGCCACATGAACTGACACCCAAGCCACCACTTCTCAGTTCATTCAAAAACATGAAAATTGTCCACGAGCAAAAAATGGAAAGTGAAGAAGTGGGGAAGAAACAAAAGTGTCAACTAAATAAACCACATTTTCAAATTTTCTCCAGTATAATCACTATGATTTTTCCAAAAACAGAATGCATAATATACAAGAGATTAAAAGATGAATGGCATCAGGAATCAGCTTCATCATCAATCCCAATACCCTAGATAAATTTAAGATGCAGTCATTATGGAGATGCAAGATTCAATCATCTTTCATACAAAGTTTACTGAGTCATCAGTTCTATTGGTTAGAATATCACACACAAGGAAAAAGACAGCAATTTAAGCTAGTATAAATAGTTGCTTCTCTCACTAGTACTGTATATCTGCATGGAAAAAAATAGTAAGAAGAAGACACAAACCTTAATCTTCCAACTTCTTCCTTATGAGAACTTGCAGCTGCTAATGCAAATCTTCGCTTGCCGTCCAGGGCAGTTAACCTCTATAATTATGCAGGCCATATGAGGAATAAATAAACAAGTCATATGCACACTGCACAAGAACTATTTATCTGATACTTAACATTATAAAGATTTTATCAGCTTTACCTCATAAGTATTGACAATCTCTTTATCATCACTCAATGAATTTCGTGCCTCAGCTGCTTCAGTAGAGATTGACATCATACCCTCAATATCCTACATAAAATCCAGACAATGACCCAAAGCATATGCATGAAACAAATTGTTTGCACTTTGCAATACTGATAGAAGCTGAAGCTCCAGGAATAGGATAGGAAAATTAAAACTCTAAATGAATCATGTCATTCCATTTAAATTTGCAAATCCAAGTAAATACTTGATACTTGATAGGCTAGTTTAAGCTCAGAGTAGCACCCTGAAACCATGTACTAACTGCATTTCATATTTTTCTCCCTATGATATGCACCATTACCTATATGTGAGATGAAAACCAAAAAAAAGTTGGAACACCACTATATACCTTCAATGTTGTATTTAAATTATTCCTTGCGTTACTAAGAAGCTTTATCTGATCATGATTCTCAATCAACGTTTGACATTCTTGGCATAGCCTGGAGCACAAACAAGTAGCAAGCGACTTCACATACATAAAAAAATTGTTACAACTCTTGGAAAACTCAATGATTCATCATAAAGTTCTAGTAAACAACATACTGTTCAATGCCAATGAAATTCCCACGGAGTTGATTTATTGTCTTCTGTGACGAACCAAGGGCTACTAAACCTTTTTGTGCTTGTTCCACCTGCAATTTAAAGCAGTAGTTGTTAAGGCATCAGAACTATCCGAACATATAACTTAATCATTTTCTAAATAACTTAGCACTTTAGCCATTATTTACCTGCTCTGCTACCATTGTGCTAAGTTGAGCATCATTTGCCTGCAAAAAGAGTACAAGGCCAAATGTTACCCACAATCCCATTGAAACCGCATATTCAATTAAAGATTGATTGACTCACAAGCGGCAAGCTACTAATTAATGGTAATTAAACCTCACCTGGCCTTATAAAAGAAAAATGAAAATTCCAAGATCCAAAATTGTGAACTATTTCACTCAGAATTCAATCATTGAAAATATTCATTAGATGCAAGAGAAAAGATAACAAAATTCATAAAACATACCTGTTGGCGCGTAATGTAATCAGCTTTAATGGAGGCAATAGATTGCAAGAGTTCAGGTGCCGGTAAAAGCTTTGCCACCTCACGCACGGCAGCTTCCTTGGCTTCGATGCCAAGATCCTCGACCATCATCATGTTAGAATCACTAAGAAGCAAAAAATGGTAATGTATCGTTAAATGAACTTTTATATGTTGAATTCTACTTTCTAGAGGACATGAAGGTTCTTGAGCTCCTATGATCTAAACTACAACTTGGATGTTCGATAAAAACAAAAGATTTTGTTGTTTTGAGACCTTCTTAAATTGGGGAAATTAAATTGAGGATGGACTTTGGAGTTTGAACAAAACCAGGTAAAAATCACAAACAAGTAAAATCAGAGTTTTCAAGAGAAAATAGGAAGAAATGGCGGAACTTAGCTCGCTGAAAACCAGAAATTGTAGATGACGGTTTTTTTTTTTCTGAAATACTAATTGCCAATGCAATTCTTGAAAGAATTGAATTGAGTCTTGATTCTAAATGGAAATCGAGAGCCAAATCCCATAAAATCAAGAGCCAAATCGATCAAAAATTACAAAAACGATCTAAGAGAGGAAGAAAGAGAAGAAATGCAAGAGCCAAATCAACGAAAACTGGATTTCCAGAGCATCAAACAGTAGAATAACAAGAATGAAGAGAGGAAAATTGAGGCTTCAGACATACAGGAAAAATCAGAAAGACACAC
>CAOJBI012533534.1:0-10411 GCA_948277035.1 Euphorbia corollata
TCCCACAAAACATTATTTAGTTTCAATGCTCGTTATCATGGTATCAGAGCGGTGTTTTGGTCTTATAGCCATTTTCTAAAAGGAATCATATACCTAGGGTAGAGCATTGGTCGGTTCGGTCCAAGAACCGAACCAAATAAAGAAAATTGTAGGGACCAAACACAGAACCTAATAGAATTAGGTTCAGTCTGGACCGAACCTAAATATTTCGGTTTGGTGAAGAACTAAATTAAAATTCAATTTTCACCATCCAAATTTTAATTTGTAATTCCAAATATAAATTAGCAATTTAGCAAATTTATAAAACTAAACTAGCAAATCCATAACATAAACTAGTAAATCTATTAACTAAACTAGCAAATCCATTAACCAAATAATAATATTCAATATTTATATTATTATTTATATATATTATATTATTTCGGTTCGGTTATCGGTTTATACGATTTTTTCTTCCGAGAACCGAACCAAACACCTAATTAGGAAAATAGGGGGAACCAAGGACCGAACCAAATTAGTTTGGTTTGGTTCGGTCCCGTTCTTAGGTTCGGTTCGGTTTTCCAAGTTCTTTGCTCTCCCCTACATATACCAGATTCCCTCTTCGCTAAGCTACCATATTCGAAAAGGGCAGCTCCTTAGCTTCAAAGAATGTCCTAGCTGCCAGGTCAAAAGACGGTAACTCCAGATAACCTGAAGATAACAATTTGTTGATTTAGTTAGCAAACATCATAAAAAAATGGTTTTAGCAATCAAAACCATAAATAATCCATCTTAGATAATTTGAGCATCAATATCAAATTGAATAGCAAGAATTATGCATTTTGGGCCCGTATAATCAAAGTTGTAATTAGAGGCAAATCAAAGGCATTATTGGGTCACCATACGGGAACTCCAGCCTCACCTACAATCAACGATGAAGAGTATGAAAAATGGGAACAAAGTGATAGCATAGTATTTTCATGGTTAATTCAGAATATTGAACAATAAATACCAAGCAATTTGATTGAATTTCCTACTACGAAGGCATTATGGGACGCTCTCGCAACCGCATACAGTTCCGGAAAAGACAAGTTACAAACTTTTGATTTGCATTAAAAATCTAACCACCGAATATAAAATAACATGCCAGTGGAATGATTCTAGATATCCTTGCCAAGGATATGGGGTTAAATTTATAGCCGGGAACCAAATTCCATGATAATATATAGAAACGGACATTGCAATATACAACAAGATCAGGAAAGAACATAAGCTATTAATTATTAAGCGCAATAGATAGAAAATACAATCAAATTGAAAGAGAGCTTTTGAGACAATAAACATTACTTTCCCGGAATCCGCCTGCGCTGCAATTTGAAAAGAGGCACCCGCCTTGAAATTTTGGGGCCAACCTTAGGAGTCTCTTCATCATAGGGCATAGGTCAAATGTTCAATTTATGGGAGAAACAAACACACAAGGGCATGATATTTTGAGATTATTGGGTATCCCAAATAGTGGAGCAGTGGAAGCAAGAGGAGAAAATAGACCATCTCTAGTAGAGCCGTCACCATAATGGGCAATGTTAACACTGCCACCAACAAAAGCAGAAGCGAGGAGTAGAGTTATGGCATTGTAATGGCGGCTTAGGGAGTAGAGAATACTGGGTTATAGAGGTAAAGGGTTTGGGAATTTATTTCCGAACCCTAATTCCTTTAAAAAATTTCAATTTGGCTCCAATATCATATGTTGAAATTGATCCCAAATAATGCCTATTTTTAAATTGACCTTACCAGAACAAAATCCTTTGCAATTGAAAAACTAAAAATTACTTGATGGATTTTACAATTGTGGTGCCGCTGACACTATAAAATTTGATTCTTGAGACATTTAGTGATTATACACAATCTAGTTAACCCTAAAACTACTCTTAAAGTCAACTCAAAAGCATATAACTTGATTAGTATAAACGACTCAACACAAACTACTCAATATGACACATAGACATATCACAAACTTCGAAATAGAAAGTATAAGTAGAAAAAAAAGTTAAGTTGTAAGGTATGCAAGTGAAAGCTAAAGTTGATCAAACCGTATCTCACTATTTTGATAAGAGTCGTCAAATCCCGCAATTCTTACGTCTGCGTTAAATTCGGTCTCGACTCATACAGAACCTCCATTAGGATGTTATTCTTTGTGAATTTAGAATAACAGAATGTTGAAGAACATAAAATTTTATTGATAATTGCTTTGCAATTACACTCATACAACAATCGCTCGAACTTGCGAAGAAAATTAGAGATTAAAACAAGAATTGAATCACTTGAATATTTTTCTCTTTAACACTTTGAACTTAGCAAAATCAATATGATTTTCACTCTATATATAGCATATATTATATCTCTCTATGCATACATCATCATATATATCGAAAATGGTTGTAGAGAACTCTATTTTTAGAGTGTGAAATGTTGCGGATATCCGAACGAACAATCATGTCCATTGGTAAAAGTTTGCATCGTCTTCATGTGATTGGTTGAAAGATGTCATCCTTCTCTTCATGAAAAGGCAGATTTTCATGGTCATTCAATCTCCAAAAGATGTCTATTTATCTTGCAATTCATGGTGTTGATCATTCTTATCCAACGTTTGGTAGTGGAGACGGGTTGTCCAAACTCGATACGATTCACGATCGTGAATGTGAGTTGGTAACTAACTATTTCTGAAGAAAGGTAGGTTACGAGCACGATACATAGTCACGAGCATGAATTGTGTAGTCACGCAAGGTAATCACGATCGTGACATGGTCGTGACTAGTGCTTTTATTCATGATTCTCCTTTGCAACTTTCCCAATCTTTGAAAACTTCAATCCTTAGCTAATTCCTTGCATTTAAACGCATCTTTTGCACCTTTTTCACTCATTTTGCATATAATTCCATCTTTGGTCATTTCACTCCTTAGATTCACATAGTTTCTGCACTTGCATCAGAAACAACTACAAACCCCGCAAAATCTTTTATATGAAGTATAAAATGACAATAAACTATATCATTTATTAAGTAAAAATATCATGATAATAGGTATAATTATACACTTATCACAGATGTAGCAAAATTGTATCGTACAATTTGAAAGAAAAATGCTAACGCTAAAAATAAGAAAGAAATATCCTAAGTCTACTTCCCAAAGCCCAAATCATTGAACTCTAGATGGTAGTTTGATACGGGATTGTACGAACTGGAAGAGCCTGGGAAGGATGGTTACTGCTGCTGCTACTAAGGTGCCCCACCAAGCCGGAGTCTCTGAATCTCCGTGTTCAGCCCATAAATGTGCATCTACCAATACATGCATAAATAAAATGTTAACATGCATGTCATAACATAGCATACATCATATTTTGCATAAACATAACACTTACCAATATCTCAACACTTTGTCCCATGATAAAATGTTGATAGGCGTGAAGCTTTCCCCAACCCATGGTGCTATCATCAACGAGAACCTGAAATAAAAAAGAAAAGGTGCAAGTCAACACAAACAACCATATCAAAAATAAATAAAAGCATAAATTAGATGAGCAAATACTCACATGGGTGGTCTCATCTGGAGTGTAAGTCACTAGTATCCCGGGGTCAAATTACGGCTTGATCACCGAGATGTAGGGACTCCAATCAGGCCTATGTACATTAAACTATAACTAACTAGGCTGGAGATCCCGATGACCCGAAATCATCACCAAATCTACGACAGTAGTAGCGGAGGGGGCCGAGGAACTCGCGGAATGGATCCTAACTCTCTTTCGACCCTGATGATCTTGGAAAGAGTAAAAAAAAAGTTAGAAAATGAGAAAATCAAGTAATTGAAGAGTGAAAAAAAGATCAAGAAGACTTATTGTCACTCGGGTTGCTCCTTGCGAACCTTGTCCGCTTCATGGTTTGACACCACTACTTGTTGGAACTCGATCATTCCTATCCTCCTCGACATTTGAAAGAACAGGCTCTAGGTCCACGTCTGGCCACCTAAGGAGTCGAGTCCTAAAAAACTCCTCACATCCCCCTGGCATGCTAGTGAAGGTGCAGATCTCCCCAAGATTGCTAAATTCCCGATATTGTTGGAATTCTCGGCCAGAATAACCAACATGGAGAGGTAGACGAGTCAACCTAACCCTCGTGGAGAGGTGGAATCCCTAAATCCAGCTCTTCAGAAACCACTCTAAGGACTAAGGGCTTTCGTTGATCGGATGCTTGTTAAGGAAAGTCTTGGCAGCTATCATCTCGGGAGTCCATCATGCCTTCTCACCCCATGGAGCAATCCTAATATGTATATATGAAAGAGTTAGTAAGAGGCAATGAAAATATCAAGTGATACAAATAAAAGAGTAAAGAAAAATGCCTGAGTAGTGGTAAGACACCGGAGACGTTCCAGAAGCTAAATCCTGGTAAGCTAGACGTAACGACTTCGAAAATAGTGAGGAATTCTGAGGAACTATGGATAGTTGGTCCCTCGCACCAACAAGGGCTTATCCAAGATCCCCATCTCAAAAAACCAAATCTGCGGAAAAAGAGTCAGAATAAACAAACACTCAAAAAGTCTAAATAAAAAATAAAAACAAAGTTGAAGAAATTTTACAGAAAACAACTTGAAAAGAAGACTTGAACTTCTCAATCTTGTTCCTGGTGCATTGATCTAGTATCCAATACATATGAGCTAAGGTGGCCCGACCCCAAGCTTGCCTATTGAAGTTTTAAAGATCAACCAAACTCGACCATATGTTGAGGTTGATATCAGAACTCCTAGTGAGGAAGCAGAACCAGGAAAGGGTGGTGGCTATGAAAGCTCGAACCTCGCAGGTGGCAGATCGACCAGGTTCATATCCTTGTGTCTAGTAGTTCATCAACTGCTCACATGAGATAGAACTCTTGATGGTACCTGAGTAACCAATTAATGCCTCAATCGCCTCCCTGTCGAAGCTTTGATAGGAGAAAGTGACGTTGAAGTGAATAACTCTCCCGGGAAAAGGTAGCCCAGTGATGGCGCATTAATCGATTGGAGTAATGGTGAACAACCCATAAGAGTAATGAAAAATATGAGTATTATTGGACCAGCGGCTCAGCAAAGCAGAAATGAGTTCCTTCATCTGATAATGATACCCACGCGAGCACTTATATTAATCATTTCTCTCTTTTCAGCAGCAGCAACAAATAGTCTTTATATAGTATTTCTTGCTGAGAAGTTGAACGTTGTAGATATGTCCGTTTGAAAATATCCGTTTGAAATTCAGCAGCTTGATTTCATGGATTTCCTTCCCGTTTCTTTGTAAGAAAGAAAGTTGTTAGAGACATTTGTAGAGAGGTGATCGAAATATATCACTTCCTTCAGCAGCGATTTTGATCCAGCAGCAGCAACTTCTCTGAAGCAGCAACAACAACTTTTCTGACAGTCCACTTGTAGAGAGTAGTTTGTCCCATTGATATTTATGCAGCCTCATTTTCTATTTCAAGACTTCTTTCTATTTTAATACTTCTTCTATATTAGCTTCCTGAAACTTAAGAAATTTTGTCCTTTGTTTACATTAAGTCAACTTTGATCAATAGAAGATGTGATCAGCCAAGGTAATATATGATAAGGACTTATATTTCCATTTCTATTTGAAGCAAATACCTTGTGTGTAAAATAAGTATTTAACAAATATCTTCAATCAATTATTTAGTTATCATTAAAACATCAAACATAATAAGCCTTAGGTTTAAATAATTAATTTCTAAACCTGAGATTCTAACAATAATGAAATGTTTAATTTACACAACATTGACTATAATATTAGTGATAAGTAGGTTTTTTAACTCTATGATTAATTAACTATATTATTTCCAAACATACCTAATACTGTCACTGATAACATACAAGCTAGTTTACCAATAGCAATAAACATTGCAGCTAATGTAGATAATTCATGGATCTTGGAATGTCTTGGGCTTTTAGTTTGAGTGAGCACACAAGTGGAGTTGAGCCCATGTAACACAAAAACTAATTGCCATGTGTTAAGGCCAATCTTTTAGATATTGATTATATTCCTTTATTATTTCCGATGTGAGATAACCCCAAGCATCTCCAACACTCCCCCTCAAGTGCTATTAGATCTATACCAGTTGTCACTTGCCAAATATACACTAACTTATATCTTCTCGAGGTCCAAGGTCATAAATGGGTATAGTCCCCCTACTAGTCTAAACTCCACCAGAACTTTAAATTCGAACCCAATATCTTACATGTTGCCAGGCCTTTCTGTGCTTTGATACCATATAGAGAATACTTGGATCTCAGAAAGTGTTGGGCTTGATAGCTTGAGTGAGCACATAAGTGGAGTTGAGCCCATCTAACACAAAACCAATTGACTTGTTTTAAAGTTCAATCTTCACCATTTAAATATCACTCATATAATTCCTTAATTATTTTTCATATGAGATAACCTTAATATCTCTAACAGCTAAACCTTTCAAAACTAAAACTCGTTAATTTATTAATATAGGTATATTTTTGAAACTTTAGAAGCAGCACTTAAAAATTCTCGACTCATGGTATGCTGCCAAATTTGTCATTTTATTTACCTGATATTAGCATTTTGTTCATTTTTTCTGGTTGTATTTTGTGGTCGCGCTTGTTTTAGGTTGCCATCGAGATTGGTTGTGAACCCTGCGTAATAAGACATTTCTTGGAGTATTATCGAAAAAGCCTGTCTTTGCAAGCCCAACTCTAAAAGGAGATAAGGCTATAGATCATTCTCATCTTTTTATGGGGTTAAATGGACATCTGACCGGCTTGTTGATAAATTTAAGGAAGTACAACGGCTTCTTATTCAAAATGTTAAGGAGGAGAAACTACTTCTAGTCACCACAAATACACCAAAAATAGTTCTAAATAGGTTAATTTCTTGCTCACATTAATTTTATCTTCTAAGCAACATTGGAATTTATGCTCATTTGTGGGATGAACAACGAAAACTAATAATGCAAGATACTTTCTTCTCCCTTCTTTTGAGAAGGAAACTCAAGACTTGTTGACTTCCAAAGCATAGAACTAGTTGCTTGTTGAGAAGGATTATAAATTAAGAAGAGCTTCCATTGTACCATATCAGTAGAATGCAACTCCATCTGGCAAGAGTTACTTGTTGCACCAAAGGTTATGGCTTTTTGTTGAGGAAACATAAGGATGAACACTTATCGGTTCGGTTTCCATGATTTTTGGGCATTCCCTGCCCCATTAACATCCCTACTTACTTTTGATAAATTTTTTATACCTTTCATATGTGCATTTTCTATAACTTTTCATATAACCTATAACTTTCTCATACATGCAATAATGAAAATTGTCACAAAAATATTCATTTCAAGTTAAACTTATTGTCAAAAAACTAATAAATTATTTGCAACAAATGTTTTATGTTATCACACATATAGTTTTTGTGACAATTGATATGTTGTAAATCCAACATGTTTTTATGCATAAATATTTATCTTTATGAACATGTTTTAGTCTTTATGGGTTATGTTACTACCGTTTTCCATTATTTCAGGTCTAAGAGGTGATTTGGAGAAAAGATGACTATTCTACCCAAAAATAACACTAAAACCATTTTGCTTTGTTTCTTTAGTGACAACCAATTACTGTAGCCAACATATTATTTGTTTCAAATTAAAATTATTGTTACAATACCAATAAATTTCTTCTAACAAGATTTTCATATTATCACAAACATAGTTTTGTAACAATTAAATTTATATTGTCACATGCTAATAATTTTTAATGACAATCATTAACTGACATATTTTTTTTGCTTCAAATTAAAATTATGGTCACAATATTACTAATTTTTTTGTAAGCAAAAATTTTTGTAACAAAAAACTTTATGCTTACAAATATTTTTTTAGTTATGGTCACATATTTTTATTCTTCAAATTATAATTATGGTCACAATGCTAATATATATATAATTTTCTTTTGTTAGCAAAATAGGTTTTGTGACAGTAAAATTTTTGTTCTCATGTTGAATATTTTTAGTGACAACTACTAATTGTAATTAAGATATTTTGTTTCAAATTAAAATTTATCGTCACGAAAAAACTTTTTGTAACAAGCTTTTTAAGTTATCAGAACATCTATGTGATAAGTTTACAACCTGAATTTCTCAAAACAAAAGTTTGAGACTGGTAAAAAAAATTTTATGATAACAAATAATAGTTTTTTGTGACATTAATTATAGTGATAGGTAGATTATTGTCACAAATAAATCTGTTTTTAGTTAAAAAAAAACGCAATACAATTATGTCGTTTTAATATGAAACATACTTTCAGAAAAAAATAATAATATGGAATTGTGTTAAAAATGATGTAGGTATATTGAACACTGAACTAAAAGGTTATTGTGTTAAAAAAGGTGCAATTGCCAGAAGCTGAGAAAAACATTATCATCCCGACCCCGAAAGCTCGAGCTTGACAAATAACAACATTTCAAATTATTATTGATTACGATAATAATCTAACTTTTTCATTACGAAAAACATATCTTAATTTATCATATCACTAAAGGCAAGTTAGGCTCAAAATAAATTTATATTCCAATTGTCGTTCCAAAAAGCATACTGTCCTTGCTTGTACTTGCGGAAAGCCAAGAAGAAGTCGAGCTTGCCTTCATCATCTTTGTTTTTTTTTTTTTATGAAAACATATCGTATTCAAAATATAGACATCAAATTGACTAAGTCAATTGAATACATCAATCCAAATGACGGATATAACACAACAAAGGCTGCAAAAAGACCACAAAGGACTATACAAGTATAACAAACGGTAGCAAGTAAGAGTGTTTTTTGGAGAGCAGAGTTTTAGAGAGAGATAGAGTAAGTTTCCCTAATCATCTCTGCTACCTAAACAAGACAGATCGAAACTCAAACCAGAACCCTTCAGTTTCTCTTCCATCAACTCATTCATACGTTGAGCCATCAATGGACTCAAATGGTTGCTCCAATCTCCAACTTCACCTTTCCTAAAATAAGCACTATTTGATGATCCAGTAGGCCTTTTCCCGCTCTTATTAACCTCCAAATTCTTCAAATTCTCAAAGCTACAAATTCTACAAATCTCCTCCACAACACCTCTCTCTTCTTCCTCCACACTAAACCCAAACCCCAAGAACTCAGCAACCTTTCTCACTCCCGAAGCCACGTCGTTTTTCAAGTCCTCGTATTTCAAGAACAAAACCCTCTCGCTATTCTCACTACTCGCCTTCCAATACCCCAACACGTGGCCCCAAAAGGGCCCAAAGCTATGAACCCCAGTACAGTACAGCTCAAAAGCTTCATCAATACTCATAGGATCAGAATCCCCCACCCAGCCCACCCGTTCAACCCGGATCTTGTTTAGGAAATGCCAGTGGGATATAAATTGGTCCAATGGGTTCCTACAAACGTAAACAATTTTACAACCGGAGCTTCTTTTGATTGATTCCGGCAGGGAATGGTACGGCACATGGGTCGCAAACAGCCTCGGGTCAGGTATGGATTCGAGATCCGGGTTGGGGTTTATGAGGTATAGATTAAGTTCAAATGTGGGGATAAGGTCATGGGGATTTGAATTGAGAAGAGGGGATTGATGGAGAGGCCACTGGGTTCGGGTTTTGATTAGAAAGATGATTGCTTTGAGCCATGTGGTGCCTGATTTGGGGGTGGAAGCTAAAACGATGTCATTTGGGTGAGGTTTGAGGTTGCTTTGGAAGGAAAGTAGAGCTTTTAGGGCTATGGAAGGGTACCATGAATTTTGGTAGAGATGAAGATCGGTTCCTTCCCAGTTTCTCTTTCTAGGAAGAGATGAAATTAGGTGATGGAATTGATCAATTTCATTATCATTTTTTTTCTTGTCCTCCATTGATGAAAATAGAAGAAGAGAAGAAAAGGAAACAAGAGTTTGAGGGTGAATGGATTTGCACCTCGCAGTCGCAAGCGTAGTATTTAACTTGAAAGTGCGGGGCTTCATAGCCTTAAAAAAATATAAGCACGTTTCATCACGTGGCGTGCGAATATCAAAATTATATGAAATCGTTCAAATAAAATTATATATTAAAAATATTATCTTTTATCTAAGCTTTTAAACTAATCTTTGATAAGCTTTTAAACTAATCTTTGATATTTGAATTTTTGTTACGATTTGGATCTGTGTTTTACTTACGAAACACCGGTACACTTTAAACACTAAATTAAACAGTTCGAGAATAAATAAAAGATGCAACATAAAGGGAAAAACTCCTAAACAAATTTGGTAGAAAAATCGATTCGATAATTGGACTTGTTTTTTATATAAATATTGTTAAGATTGATAAAGTATCTGACTTGTTGATTAGCTGAATATATTGTTCCATTATCAAATTAAACACATAAATGTG
>CAOJBI012538114.1:0-10676 GCA_948277035.1 Euphorbia corollata
TTGTATTTGACTTAATTACCCTTCAATCAAATCCCTTTATACGAATTCAATTGAATCCTCGTGGCGTTTGTTCCAAACACAATATCAAACTTACGTAAAGTAATTACGAGTAACATGAAACAATTCAATTTAAATTTAAAAAGGTTAACAAAGGTAGTTTTTTTAGGTTTTAATGGTACAAATGGGTTCTTGTTTCTCCAACAACATGTTGGACGCTGTTGCACACCTTCCCTACACAAATGTTCCTCCACCTGAATTTTTTATTTTTATTTTTTCGGATATGAATTTTTAAGAGACAGTTTATCAAACAATTTCCATTTTAAGAGGGGTATGAATTGAGCTAAATTCAATTGATCTACCTTTAGATTTTTTGTTTTGTTATTGTGATCAATATCCGGTTCATTGATTGACTAATTCAAACTCGAATACTGTATAAACTCATTAAAAAACAACCAATCCAACTCAATTTGTTTCGTATAAATCTCTAAGATTAAAACCCGAATTGATTCTCGACAAGTTGATTTCTCATCCAACTCAATCCACTAGTATTGATGGTGTATTTAATTGGTAGTAGAGAAAAAAGCTCCAGGGCGCTCAGAGCATCATCATCTTTGTAGTTGTGCAACCGCCAAACTTTTTTCAAACTCCTTTTCCAGTTCATTTATTGATTGATGAACATTAGGTATTTTAGTATTTTAAATATTTTCTTTTATTATTAAAACAATTCAATGCTGAACACACTAGCATATGTATGTACAAATTACGACAATCACATATATAGTCCAATTATGTTCTAATAATTAATGCTTATCAGATCAATAACACCAACATATTATAAAGACAAATATAACTCTATCGCTCAATAATTTTAATATCATGTGATTTGAGTGAAGACGTATGTCAATTGAAATGCGTTCACAAAATGAAAAGTACTTTTGTTTGTTGTCTTGTATTCCACTTTACTTTTAACCTATTTATTTCATTTACCTCTCCCAACTGATGAAAAATATATTTCTACATTAACTCAAATTCATTCAATATATACAGCATAACGAAAAAGATATATTTAATATGCAGCCGAAAAGCATCACGTATCTTTACAGTATATTGTCTAATTTTTTTTATCTAAAACCTTATTATACATTTGTTCTTTAACTTTTAACTTTTAAAAAAGGGCATATATATTACCTATTTTTGTCTAAGTAAAAACAATCATAGATATATTCATACATTTAAGGGTAAATAATTATAATATTTATAAGTTTTTTACGAAAACTACTATCTCATTGTGTTTTGAAAATTAATTATAACATTTATGTATTTTGCATTTTTCAGACTATAACCTCATGCATTTTAAATTATGTGCTATTCTATTAAAATTGTTAACATAACAAGTATTTGTTGATGTATTTAGTTTTATTTTGTTTGTATTATGAGATTTATAATAATAAAAAGTACATTTTTGACCATTTATAAGACATTTTTATAACTTTCAATATATAATATCGATCACTAGATAAAATAATAATAAAAAATTTTTTTGAGCATTTTTAAACTATAACATTTCAAAATATGATATAAGACCAAATTTTATTCATAAACATATGTTATGTTAAGAAATTTGATACAAAATGTAACACATAACACGAGGTTATAGTATGGGAAAAACAAAACGTTGGGAGATATAAATAATTTTTTAAAATGCGGGGAGATATTAATGTATTTATTCAAAACACATAGAGGTTATAATTATTTATTTTTTGTTTATTACAATGGAACCACAATCACGCACACTTGCTCAAAATTGAAAGTTTATACATGGAATACAAGACTACAAAGAGGAAGGTATATATTCTATATACTCTTCTCTTATATTTTTATTCTGTTAGAATATTTTTATACTGGCATAGGTTATTATACATGCAAATTAAGGGAATAAAGAATATATTTGAACATTCTTGAAAATGAAGGAAATATATGCATTGATAATTTACAACATTGTTGGGTCGTGTGGCTTTTGTTAATATATGGAAATTATTTGTTCAACTGTCTGTTAGTCGTACGTTATTCATAAACTGGAAAGACAAATCAAAGGTGGATATCATATTTCAAAAACACAAAACAGCTGGTTGATAGTAATTCATACATATATCTTGTTTCCCTATCTCATTTCATATGGCAAATCTTGTTGATTATGTATACAAGACAATATGATAATATTATATTTTAGACCGTTTTTATGCGATTTCAATTAAAAATCATCATATAACTCGCTACTTGTCCAACATACCTTTTCGTTTTCTAATATAATATTATTTGGTACTTATTCAAAACTAATATTGGACAATAAAATTCAGTTGTAAAACTAAAACCATGTACTTGGTCATCAAGGAAATTACTCAAGGTCTGCTGGTGGATATATATGGTTTTAAAAATACATATGTTACCCTTAATTAAAATAAAATTACTAAAGAATCTAATATATATGTGTGAAACATAATGCTGAATAAGTTGTAAATGGATTTGTCATATAACAAAATGGCAACCCTCTCGTGCTAAAGTGATAAAATAAAAGCAATGAATAAATACAACGAATTTGGTGTAAAATCAATCTTTGTTTTTTCTTTTGATTGAAACATCAAATTCGATTCTTATAAAAAATTTCTCAGTCGCAATTAAGGATGAGAAGGACTGATGCTATTTTATTAATGAATAGATATTAATCATTAGCATAATAATGTGTGTTTACATTCAAACCAACTTAATTGATTTTAATTTTATGCCTCAAAATTATTCTTGGTTTATTCAATTTGGAAAAGAATAAAAATAATCAATAGCATAATTTAATTCCATCCTCAACTAGAGGGGATGCTCTTCTCGCCTTTTTAATTTGTCATGCATGTATGCTTAGAAAAAATAAAATTATTCAAAGCGAATGGGGCAGTTATTTTTGCATGCTCTAATGGAATATTAATATCAAAAATATTATTCTTTATAATCAATTTCAAATATTCTAATAACTAAAATAATTATCTTTTCCCATAGGCTAAATGTATACCTAGCACCTCTAACTTGGCTTGTTTTACTACTTGCCCCCTTGAACTTTCACTTGTCTTCTTCAACCCCCTCAACATGGCAATTATGCACTTCACAACCCTCTCAACTTGGCAATTATGCACTCTACAGCCCCCTTGAGCTGAATGGGTGATTCAAATATTTATAAGGGTCCTCATTTTTAAAGGGTGATTCAGATGTTTATAATGGATATACTTATAGATGTTTAATGAGTGATTCAGTTTAAGGGAGCTGTAGAGTGCATAATTGCCAAGTTGTGAGGGCTGTAAAGTGTGCATTGTCAAGTTGAGGGGGCTGAAGAAGACAAATAAAAATTCAAGAGGACAAGTGATGAAACAAACCAAGTTAAGGATGTTACTCTTTATTCAGTTTGTCTCTTTATATGTAAACTGATTTTCAAGAACCCTCTCACATTTTCTTATGATTAATTTTAATTTCGAAGGAGTAGGTAGTTTTTAAGCTAACCATTATCACTCTATCAAATAATATGACTCATAGTTTTTTGATTTAATAATGTCTTTCTAATTACTTTGTTAATTCTCTTACTTCCATATTTAAAAGACATGTTTGAAAATAAGTGCTAATAGGTTTTCTAATAAGGTCATCAATTCCACAGGTCCGGTCTAAAAAAATATGTTTAACTCTCACAATGGTAGTGGTTTTTTTTTCCACTAATTAATTTCTTCTAAATCACTATTTCTAATAGTCTTGAAATTTTATTGAACTTTACAATTGCCTTTCCTCTCATATTATTTTGATCTAACAAATTTTTACAATAGTAGCTCCAAATTTCACATATTTTAACTGCTTGAACTGCAACACATATTAACTAACTAACAAGTGACACTATTCTTTGGAAAAAGTAAATTTTAGAATTCACAAAACCAATTTAAATCATTATTCCAGAGAATTATAAAAAAAAATCATCATTCCAAAGAAGATTTTCAATTCTCACGAATGCGATTCCGATTTCATCTCATTTGTCCTCAAATTTCATATCATGCATTAGTTAATGGATAGTTCATATCTACACATAAGAACAAAATGTCATTTTTTAAGATAATAATGAAAAAAATGTCATTTTTGAAGATAATTCTAACTTAAAAAATATAATATAATCAATGTATAAAAAAATTTGATCAGCTATGAGAAAATAGTTGTAATTTTTTCTATTTTCATAAATGAATATAAATCGTGATAAAAAAGAAATATAAATCTGTGAATAAGGCTCAAAATGGAGCCCAAGTTAAGTGAGTAGGCCCAATGAAGTTGTGGTTGCAGAACAACAGTTGACTAAAAACTACAGGCAAAAGAAGCTGCAGAGCAGACGAAAATGGCGCTGCAAATTCCTCTGCTCTCTCTTCTCTTCCTCCCTTGTATGCTATTCATCTATACTCTCTCAACAACATTATCACAAGCCTCTGCTTTTCCCTCCTCTAAATCTACATCGTTCCATCGCTTTCCTCGCAAAATCTCCCACGCGATCAATCACTTGAAGTTGAACCACTACAAATACGATACCAATTACTTCTACCAGAGACTCGATCACTTCAGCTTTTCCGACTTCCCCAATTTCCCCCAACGCTACCTCATTAACACTGACCACTGGCTCGGTCCTCAACGTTCCGGTCCTATTTTCCTCTATTGCGGTAATGAAGGCGATATTGTCTGGTTTGCTGAGAACACTGGATTTGTTTGGGATATTGCTCCCCGTTTTGGCGCCATGGTTGTTTTTCCTGAGGTGTTTTTTTTGCTTCTGATGATGCTCTTGTTTGTTTAATTTTGGAATTCGAGGTGTTTAAATGAAAAATGTTGCAGCATCGGTACTACGGGGAGTCAATGCCATACGGGAGTATGGAAATTGCATATAAAAACGCCTCTACGCTTTCGTATCTTACGGCGGAGCAAGCACTGGCTGATTTCGCGGTTCTGATTACTGATTTGAAGAGGAATTTGTCGGCGGAGGGTTGTCCGGTTGTGTTGTTCGGCGGATCATATGGTGGAAGTAAGTAATCTGCTAAATTATGCTTTAAATGCTTTGATATTGATAAGTGATTGCTGATTAAATTGATTGGTTTGAATGGAAAACAGTGCTTGCAGCATGGATGAGGCTCAAGTATCCTCATATAGCGATAGGTGCACTTGCTTCTTCAGCGCCAATTCTTCAATTTGAAGATATTGTGCCTCCCGAAACGTTTTATGACATAGTTTCAAATGATTTCAAGGTAAATATGCTCCTCATGTGACATTGTTTAGTTAATTTTTTGTCTGATTTTAACAAAAGTTGGCACCAGCGCGAAAGCACCAGCTGTTTTAACACTATAAAAAAGTCATGGGATGCTCTGGAGTCTGAGGGTCAGCAAGAAAACGGGTTACTGAAATTAACCAAAACTTTCCACTTTTGTCAGTAAGTGTAGGATAATAACATAGATGGAGAGAATAGTTGAGCATTTCGTCATGTTTGAATTGATGGAACATGTTTCACAGGAAATTGAATAACACAGGGCAGCTTGCGGACTGGTTGTCCTCTGCTTATAGTTATTTGGCAATGGTGGACTACCCCAATCCTGCTGAATTTATGATGCCTCTTCCTGGACATCCCATAAGAGAGGTTGGTTATCTGGATGTTTCATCCTGTAATGCTCTTTCATTCATGTTTGTGAATATATGGCCTTTGCAACTGATTGGTCACTTTAAAATATAAATTAAATCAAGCAAGTAGTCTCTGGTAATTGAACGGCATGAATGGTGTGGTTTCTTTTGTGATGATTCCTGCACAAGAATGACCTGAACCTTTGTACTACTGCACGTACTTATTTTAATTTTAAGAATTTTGTGTTCTAACGTTGGAATGTATGCCAGAAGACAATCTATATATATCTTTGTTACTTGATCGTTTCTTTTTACTTTCCTCTTTTGTTTATGAGTTAGTAAGACAAGTTGCATATTCTTTTTTACAAGGTCTGCAGAAAAATTGATGGTAGTCCTGATGGGACTAGTATTCTGGAGAGAATATTTGAAGGGATAAGCGTCTATTACAATTATACTGGAGATGTTGACTGCTTCGAACTAGATGATGATCCTCATGGCTTGGATGGTTGGAATTGGCAGGTCTTGAAATATCACACTTGTATTTATTTATTTATTTATTTCTCTCTCATTCCTTCCTTCCCTCAGTTTAAATAAGCTAATGTATATATTTCTGAAGGCCACATACTTTATGCCCTGTTTTTCACTATCCATGTATAGGCTTGTACAGAGATGGTGATGCCAATGGCCAGCAGCAAGAATGCAAGCATGTTTCCAGCATATGATTTTGATTTTGCTTCTTACCAAGAGGAGTGCTGGAAGGATTTTGGAGTTGTACCTAGGCCTAGATGGATTACAACCCAATTTGGTGGTCATGTATGAGGAGATAGACTTATATTTTGCTTCATCCATCAATCACCCCCCTGAACTTGTCCTAAAAAGTCAGTTGTCGCATGAACTTCCAAAAGTTCCAGATAACTTGCTGCAAATGCCCCCGATTTGCCCCCTAAATGCCACAATTTGCCTCCTGGACCAGAAAGAGAGAAAAATCAGAAAAATGACATATTTGAAAAGTCAAACTAATCAGAAAGAAAAATGACATTTTAAAAGTCAAACTAATCAGAAACTGACAAGTGGCAATGAAGAGGGGGCAAACTGGTTTTTTAAACAAGTTCAGGAAGCTACCTGGTACATTTGAAAGTTCAGGGTGATAAGGGACTATTTTATACAAGTTCAAAGGTTGATAGATGCATCAGGCCTTTATTAAACATTACCTGATTCATATATTTTCTCGTACATGATATGTACTAATGTTTTTCTTTCTTATTTGGAAGGATATCAAAACTGCCCTTGAGAAATTTGGAAGCAATATCATTTTCTCCAATGGCCTATTGGATCCTTGGAGTGGTGGCAGGTATGCAGCTCACATATGCATTATTCTCACCATAGATAGTCGCAAATTCTGATAAGTGCATTTGATTTTGCAGTGTCTTGCAGAATTTATCAGAAACTATTGTATCCCTTGTTACAGAAGAAGGTAAATATGTTACGGAAAAATTTCCACAGTTGCATGTGAATGCAACCTTGCTGTTCATTTGCTTTCATTTTGGAACCGTTTAATAGATCAGAACACCTATAATTCTCCTGACAATAGTAATCAGTATGATTTTCATTGAACGGATTAGAGATCTTTAAATAAATGCACCCACTGATTTATTAAGTGATCCGACTCTGGCCTTAACTATGTTGAATGGATTATAAAAGTATAGGACATGAATATGTAAAAGACATGTGTCAACTATAGAAATATCAAAATCGTATAATATATAAAATAGTTTTAAATATTTGAATTACTATATCATATGATTATATAATGAAGAGATCAAAATTTAAAATGCATGATAAAGTGATAGAAAATATTTAGAGGTAGTTGAGACTCAGTATGTGTCGTATTGGGTGCTTGAGGGTGTCTGTCTTAGGCCCTGTTCTCTTGAACTACAATTCAACTAAGCTAAGCCTAAGCCTAAGCTAAGCTGGGCTGGGCTGGGCCTTAAACACTAGACAAATTTGGTCTTTTATATGAGAACAAACATATTGATAGTTGGGGAATGATCTCATTAGCATTCATGAGACATTTGTTCTAACCCTTTACCTGTAATGCTGCACTATAATATAGGGTAACTTAAGACTTAAAGAGTAAAAAGTTTTGTAGCCAGCTAAACTTGATGCTCCTATATTGTATTGTAAGTTTCTATGGTTTAGTTTATTTCTTGGTCTGACAAACTATTTTAGTCTGTCTGTAATTTTGTTTCCCTATCGATCTCTGTCCCCCTTCCCAACACCAATTTGAGAGGAGGCTTGTTTAGATTAATTAGAGTAATGGACTGCTTCCAGGCAAGAAACTCTTGTTTGTCTCTCTTGAATTTAAACTGACTTTTTTTTAAAGAGGCTGCAACTATCCTCTCTACCTCCTGTGCCAGAGAAGATTTATTTTAACTTTCAAAGAAGAGATAAACATGAAAGTGAACTGGATTTTATTATCCGATGCCTGTGCTTTCTTACTTGAATGGGATTTGAATAATTCTGATACACTAACAGCAGTATTAGCATTTTCTCTTATCACACCTCGTCTAGACCAGAAAGGCAGAAAGTACTAAAAAGCTCTGTGTTCTCTCAAGCGAAGACTAAATTAACCTCTTTTTAACTGTCTACCATTATTGGCCAACATTCTCTCTTCTCCAATGTTATGTTATTTACATTCAGAAACAGAGATTAATGGCTTCTTTTAGTTTTCTGAAATTTATTATCTACGAAGAGAGAAAGCAGTAGTTTGTATTTGTTATTCCCTCTTTCTCGTCGTCAAGTAGCAATTTATTCCCATACTTCCACCTCATCTCTCGTGGATTTAGTACCTTAAATCATGTGCTTTTACGCAATGCCAATCTCTCATCGAAGGCCTTTATGCATAAGAAGTTATTGAATGTTTATGGTAAATTTGTCTAATTTATGATTAGTTTCTTCTTTTAAATGGACATAAAGTGATTATGCTAATAGGGAGGTTGTATTTGTAGATTTCTTTGTGTCCTATAGCAATTGGATGATGAACAGTCTCTTCTACTGAGGAAGGAAGTAGGCTACAGTTGTCCTTGCATCTGAATTTCACATAGTTCAAACCTTTTTTTTTTTTTTTTTGGTATTGAATCCATTTGTTTTGCTGAGTTGTGGAATTCCATTTCGCTGGTTTATATGTTGAAATTTTTTTATAAAGAAAAACTCACATGTTTCATAATATTAAACAGATAAAGTTTAGGATTACCCTTGCATGTCATATTTCAATCCAGTTTCTCAAATTGGAGAAGATGGTATTTTGGTCAATGACAGTTGACCTTCAGAAATGGGTTAACTTAGTCTTCAATTCAGAGAACGGAGAGATATTTAGTGTTTTTTGGTCTAAAAGGGGGGCATTGCTCTTGACACTAAAGAAAAAGTGCCATAATGCTGTTAAACCAAGCTTCGAAAGGAGAATTCAGAATTCAACTTGACGATGACAGAGTTCTATATGATATATAGTTCATTTGGTTTTATTTCAATATATTAAACTTCTTTGGTGTTTCTTTAAGCTTTTTTGGTTGTGGTTAGGCATCACCTAATGCCCCTGGCAATTTTTATTTTTAGATCTTGATTACATATTTGATGCTTTTTAGCCATTGAAAATGTTTTATTTGGATAATTAGAAATAGTAAGACATTCAAAACTGATTTTGTTCATTACTCCATTACCAACTATATTTGCTCTTTTTGGTTTCTATTTATTGTCAGATTTAGCTTGAAAGCAACTAGTTTGTCATAGTACACATAGAACCCTCTATTATTGTCTTCTCATATTCTATTTTCATTGGTTCTTGTTTTCTGATTCAAGTTATTGAGTAAGGCAAAAGCTTTTCATTAATTACGACGGCCTATGGAAGCTAAAAACTTAGATTTTTTTTTTTTTGGCTAATGTTCAGTCAGGTGATAAATGAAATGTCTTTTATCCTTCTGAATGCTTGATTAAAGTGCAATGTGGAATACAGATTAGTCCTATTTGGGCTAATTTATTCACTAGTTAGAAATGTCTATAGTACTATGCCCCTGTGCTGTTATGCCGAGTTATTCGAATGACTTGGCAAAGATGATGAATCCTAGGATGGTTTTTTTTTTTTTTTTTGCCGCGCGTACTCATAGCAAATTGGTATCTTAAGATGTTTTGTGAAACTGGCAATTCAGTTTTGTATTGTGATTTTTTTTTTTTTTTTTGTATAACTTGATTGAGTAAACTCCTAGAAGCTGTTTCCTGTAAGTTCTGCCGACCGTGAGACTGAAAAAGCTAAATAATTTCATCTGATTAAATGATTGCCATGATTGCGACTAGATCGCAGTGAATACGTTAGTACAATAAAACATAATCAATGCAATTTTGATAATGAATCAGGGGCACATCACATAGACTTGCGGCCAGCGTCACAAGAAGATCCCGATTGGCTGGTGAAGCAGCGCTTAACTGAAGTGGAGCTGATACAAGGGTGGATTAATGATTATAATCTGAAAAAGAAAACCACTTTCAGTATGTAGATCTTCATTTTCAGGTACTTGTATAACCTACTGATTACTTGGAATAAATGTTAAATTTACACTTTGATTACTCTTTTCTGTATGTAATCTCAAATTATATTTCTTTTCTGCCATCTGATTTGTACTACTCTGGAGTGAAAATAGAGAGAGAATTTTGACATTGCGACGGAGAAGCATATTACAAGCCTCTTTATTGGGCTATTGTTGCATTCATGTATTGGACATACACTAATCAATTTTGTTGACTTAGAATTGTTTCTGAAGGTATTGACCATGTTCTTGTCTAATTCGAATGCTTTGAAGAGAAGATCGGGATTAATGGGTGATGTTTTAAGAATGTTGCATTTGCACTGTGATCACCCCCTGGGTTTTATTGCAACTGCATATGGTATCCGTGGTAATTAAAAAATGCTCTAAAATGAATCACAAATGATCTGTTGGAGACATACTTATAAACTTGGA
>CAOJBI012538350.1:0-13722 GCA_948277035.1 Euphorbia corollata
ATAAATTTGTTTTTGTTCTGTTATAAATCTGTTTTCATTATGTTACAAATATGTTATAATCTGTTTATGATTCAGAGTTGCTGCTGTTTTTATGTTATAAATCTGTTTTTGTTCTGTTATAAATCTGTTTTCATTATGTTAGAAATATGTTATAATCTGTTTATGATTCAGAGTTGCTGCAATGGTCCTTCTGTTTATGTTATAAATCTGTTTTTGTTCTGTTATAAATCTGTTTTCATTATGTTAGAAATATGTTTGTAATCTGTTTATGATTCAGAGTTGCTGTTGTTTATGTTATAAATCAAACAAATACTCGATTTATTATAAAACTGTTATAAATGTGTTATAAATGTGTTATAATCTGTTATAAATCTAACAGATTTCGGACAGTAATAAAAAATAGAATTCTAACAGATTTCGGACAGTATTAAAATTTTTTTGGAAAAAGTATATCATCATGGATGGCGTTTGAAAGATAAAAACGAGACGATAAAAAATTGTAAAGCGACAAATTAAAATAACGAACGGTTTGCGAGATAAATGGAAAAAAAAAGCATGTAATATAGGTGTGAATCTTTCCTAACAAGGGAGGGAGACATTTTTGTAATTATTTGTTAAAAAATCTTTTTTTGTTAGTCTATGACTTTTTTGTAATTATTTTAGAATTTTAGATCCTTTTTATAAGTAGCCCTAAAATTTAAATTCTCCATCCCATTCTATTCAAATGTGCACTTAAAATTATGATCTGTATGATCACAGTTTCAGTCGCAATCATTAGACTAAGCTTAACGCCTTTAATACTAAGCAAAAATAACTGACCATTGAAATCGATATTCGGAATCATATTATCACCTGCTTTTCTTTGCAATCTCTAATAGAATTACTCTTGAACGGGTAATCCAACACGTACATAACTAGGTTTATTCCATTCTTCCGCATTCGTAGTCCAAATCTACTTTTGGAATGACCATTGTCGGACTTGCCGGAAACCAGCTATTACATCGTTAAAATTGTATCATTCAGGGATTCAAAACTCTACCATGTAATGATGTTGGAGTAGGAAAGTTGTTGGAGTTGAGAACTTGAGATGGAGGGGATGGAGGCTAACAAGGGAGTGTTGGTAATTAAATCCACCAATATCGAAGATTAATGTAGAATTATTGGAAAGAGGAGGATAAAACACATACAACTACAATTTAATGCAGTAAAAAAATCATACTTAAAAAAAGAAGTGATGTGATCTGAATTCGAGTATATACATTTTTCACCTAGAAAATTTAGCCATTTAAAAAAAGAAATGAAAATGTTAAGTTTTAATAAGAATTCATATACGAAAGTTTCCATTATTTTTACATTTTTTGTGTGCCATTTCAATCTTTAAGTGGCAGTTTCAAACATTTACCACGAACTTTTAGATGAGAAATGAATGTTTCCCTGACAGAAACACTTAACTACATGGATTATTAGAGAATACAATTAAATTTTGGACTACTTGAAAAAAGATGAAACTTTATATGCTCCCAAGCAATTTCTTAAAATTTCGGTATATTCCAAACAAAATCAGTAATTTTATTCAATAAAATAAGGCCGAATACATAGTTTACCCCCTAAACTTGTCCGCATAAACCAAGTGTCCCTCTGTACTTTGAAAAGCACATGGTTGCCCCCTGAACTTGTAAAAATGCACCGGTTAACCCCCTCAACTTGTAAAAAAAAAATACCAACTTACCCCCTCATTGCCACGTGTCAACTTCTGGTAGAGAGAAAAAAATAAAAAATTTGAAAAATCAAACCAACCAGAATGTGTACGTGGCATCCAGTGGCATATTGATGTTTTTTTACAAGTTGATGGGATAACCGGGTGCTTTTCAAAGTTAAGGGGAACACTTGATTTTTTGGGATAAGTTTAGGGGGTAAACTATGCATTAGGCCATAAAATAAAATTAAGTAATGCACATCCAATTGCATGCATCTTGCACTTGTGGTCGATGCAATCCCATATAAATAGTAGATCCATAGTTTAAATTTTTATCGTTTTGTTTAGGCCTAATACATAGTTTACCCCCTAAATTTGTCCCCAAAAACCAAGTGCCCCATGAACTTTGAAAAGAACCCGGTTACCCCCTCAACTTGTAAAAAACATCAATATGCCCCCATAGATGCCACGTGTCACATTCTGGTTGGTTTGATTTTTCAAAATTTTCATTTTTCTCTCTCTACCAAAAGTTGACACGTGGTAACCAGAGGGTAAATTGATGTTTTTTTACAAGTTGAGGGGTTAACCGGTGCATTTTTGCAAGTTCAGGGGGCAACCGGGTGTTTTTCAAAGTTCGGGGGGGCACTTGATTTATGAGGACAAGTTTAGGGGGCAAACTATGTATTCGACCTTTTGTTTAAATACAAAACATACACGGGGAAGCCAACACATGCAACAATTGATGCATACATGGTAGACTGCTTTCTTAACCCGCACCATGAAAATTCTGAAATGTACAATGAAGAATTAACATGTCAATTTTCCATTGATTTGATCAGTGTGAGCCCTGATTATTACAAACATTTTGACTGACTAGTTTATTAACTTAGTAGAGGTTGATTGTATAGCACTAATATTTACTTTGTTAAAGATGTTATTATGCATTATCAGCCGTTAAAAAGATGCATAGCCCAAATATTTACTTCCCCTCAGTTCCCATCACTTTCACCATATTCAATTCCATCAAAATGGTAGAATTTGAGGGAAAAATATATGAATTTATATTTGTAGCCTTAACTCTTAATTTTTTTTATAAATATCTTCATATCTTCAGTTGGAATGATGTTTAAGTAATTTTTATATCTGCATCTCAAACATGATATCATTACATCTATGTTTCCATTAAATACTATCCTTCACATTCTCATCCTTTCATTTCTTTTCTTTTATGATTTCTCCACACTTTACTCCCAAACAGAACCTTAGTAGAAGTTGATTGATGCATAATCAATAATACTTTTTTTGACCCATAATCAACAATACTAATTAATATCATGGATCTTGGAATGAAGGGAAAAATTAGAGCTGTGCTACATTCCATTAATGTGGGAAAAATTTAGCCTTTAGTTTAATTATTCTTTTTTATGATATGTTTCTCAAAATCATGAAAATAGAATTTAAATTTTGTGATTTTTCGTTCTCCTTCGAATCAATCATATCTCATATACAAACACAAAATTTTAAAACATCATCCGCATGATACCATATTTATCACAAACAACCAAACAAACGCTTAGCGCGTAAGGAAAATTAATAGGGGAAAAAAACCACATACAAGAAAAAGCCTAAATATTTTTGGGCCATATTATGTGCTTTTTTTCTAAACCCATATTTTCAAAAACCATTTTTGATTATACCTGAAACATAAATCAAAATTTCAAAACCTCTATCAATTCCACAACTGCTTTCAAAACCATCGCCTCTCCTCTCCGCCTCCTTCTCTCCATCATCGCCGATGCTCATGCTCTCCTCTTTTACTCCTCCCACCGTTGTGCTTTTGCTCTCATTCTATGGTACTCAGTGGCGAACTCAGGATTTGGAGTTCGGTGGGGCATAATTATGTACAAAAACAAAATCGAGTTGAACTCGAAAGTATGACATACAACAAAACCCACCGACTCCGATATGTGGGAGGTTTTCCGCATGGGCAGACATAGAATCAAAAATAAGAGGGGGCCATATTAACATGTAGAATTTTTTTCAAAATTAGTTGCCTCGTAGGATAAACTTTTGTGTAATTTGTTATGCAATTTTTTTCAAAATTAGTTAACTCATGTGATAGACTTATGTATAATTTTTTATACAATTTTTGAAAATATATTTATTTAATTGTTAAAAAATTTGAACTTATTTCACAATTAAAACATGAAAATTTGATAAAATATATAATTTGTTTATTAATTGGACTTCATTTTTCACTAAAAGATAAAAATAGTTATTTTTATTTGAAGAGTTGTTTCCTTAAAAGATAAAAAAAACAGTCAGGGCTAAGATTTGATATTTGATCTTCAAAGATATAAGCTTATGCCCCAACCATCTATTCCTTACTATTTCCTTGTATCATGTTATACATGTTTAATACATAACAATAATTTAAGGGAGACCCGACACAACGATCAATCCCGGGTTTTCCGAAAATTCGGTGGGGCACGTGCCCCACCAGCCCTCCTCTAGGTCCGCCCATGATGGTACTCTCGTCGCTACCTCTGCTTGTCCTCTCATCTTTTCCTCATCTCGTTACCGCCGTCACCGTCACCATGATCGTGATCTCCTCCTTTGCTCCTTCTACCGACACCGTTATTTGCGCTTCTCCTCCTCTGCTCCTAACTTGTCATCGTTGACCGTGCTCTACTCCCTCCGTTGCCGCATGAGTAATTAAAAAAGGTTTAGCGATTTATAAGCAATTAACAAAGCTTTGACGCGCTTAGATTTAACAAATGACTACTGTTTTTAGAGCGTAGGAAGTGCTACAGCTTTACAGTTTATAATTTGTTTTATTTTTAAGAAATTTCAACTCTCTTCTTGTATATCAATCTCTTTGGTAATTATGATGTTATTCAATTCAAAATATATCAAATTTGAATTATATTGTAACTTTTTGCGACTTTCAATGATTTTTTATACCAGGTATAGTTTTTATACTAGGTATAACATATTTTATACTTGATATAAATCTTTTGTTCTAGGTATAACATCTATTACGATAGGATTTGGTTTGTTTATTATAGCAAGTTAACAGATTAAAAATCAATGAATATAAGATGTATCGAAACAGAAAGATATGTTAGCATTGAAATCACTTCCATAAAATTTCAAAATGATATAAAAAAAGCTCGTATACCAGGTATAACAGCTGTTATACCATAATGCTTTCATAAAAATGGAATTTGCTATAAAATCGAGTTTGGTCTAAGAGTTATTATATTGAAGTCATGAAAATACAAAAAAGAAGGTAAAAGAGAAAACAGAAACTTAAAGAAAGAAGAAAATATTTTGTTATCATGGTAAAAATAAAATTATTTTGTCAAGGGATTAGCTTGTATTTCCCAAATTAGTAAGTGGGCTGGCTTGGGCCAACATTGTCAATGAAAAAGCTTAATTTAACTCAGCCCAGGCAGAAATTTTTTTAAGAAGAATAAGGGTAAATTTGTCAACTCAAATGACAAAACCCTAATTACAAACCTACTGCTGCTATATAACCGTCGGTTTATCTCTCTTTAAGGATCCTCAATCGGTTGCCGTTCAACTGCAATCAACAGTATCCTCTTTATTCGATTTTTGAAGTTTTATGTGTTGAAAGGTTTAAGGTATTTGGTTAAATCAAGTGATGATATTGGATACAAATTCTCACGACGGTCGTCTGAGACGCGTCTAGCGTTGCAATTGATGCACTGATCCTACGTTCTGATGGTTTCATCTCTTTCATTAATTTTTTTTTTCTGGATTTTGCTTTGCTGTTCTCTATATTGATATTCGCGAGTTTAATGATGATAGATTTAAAATTTTCCGATTAATTTCATGAATGGAACAATCACCTCCTACTCATACTGAATTCTCGCTGTTATCGATTTGATTTTTCAAATCAATTTTTTATTATTTTAGACTGATTTTGATTCCTCTTGTTTTTTTGGATTTGTAGATCGCAGGTTGTGTGTGTGTGTGTCGTTGTTTGGTTCCATTCTGTTTCGATTTTTAAAAGATCCAGCGGATCAAGCAGAAGATGAATTATTATTTGAATTTCAAACGCTGATCTTCCATGAGGCTTTGAAATCGAGCTTTTTAAAACTGATGCTTGATTTCGTTACAATCGAAATTCACCTTTTTTTTCTATTTCCTTTTCTTTTTTCACTTTGTATTGTTTCATTAGGTGTCTGACGGGGAATTTCACCGAGAAATCCTTTACTTGAATTGGAGCAAACGGCAATCCAATGTTTGCAAAATCCAAAAGTAGACGTCAGAAATAAATGACCCAATGCGTTGAGGTTTCTAATCTCCGCAGGAAAGGTCAGGTCTCATATTCCATCGCCTTGTGTAGCGGCGTCGCCGCCATTACAATTTGGGACTGGCCATGAGACATACATTCATTTTTCCGATTCAATCTGTTTGTTTTTTGTGCCGGTGATGAGATCAGTACACCAAGTTAACCATCTTTCGGGACTGAATGGCTTTCAACAGCCTTGCTGTCATTCCTGCAAATCTGAGGCACACTCGTCATTTTGAATATCAGTAATTTATCGGACCACATTTTAAATTTGTTGCAAATAGGTTAGTTTTTTTTAATGACAAAGTTGCTCCTTCAATGACGAATTGAATTGGGTGTACAAGAAAGCGAAGCTGCTGATTTTTGAACCGAGTTCATAAGAAAGGGGGTGAAGCTGCTAATATTGAGGAACTTGTGGTTGATACTTGAATAACTATGCACTCAAAGATTCGAGACTAAAAAAAGTCAATTGTGTCGAAATCATGGAACCTATCATTGTACATTGGCAAAAGATTTATTCGTATGGAATTTTATTGAACAAAATCAAGGCTTTTCGCAAATCAATACGACTATGGATTTAAAAGTGTCAATGGCATGGCTCTGGGTCCATTTGCATTATAATCAAAGAACTGTTTAGAGTGTCTGACGGCTTGGAATACAAAAATGAACTTGAAAACTACAGTTTGGTGTAGCTTGTTCATAGACCCGAGGAACATTTACCTTGATGAGGTGCATTTAATCACTGCTTCCATAATAACCAGATTTAAAACATGCCAATCAATGATTATTGCTGTGTAATGACATCTCTTTCCCGGCAGGACCGTTCGTTCAGTATACAGAATGCGAAATTAAAAAAAACTATCAAATACGTTTCTTGATTCAACAAAAGGACTGGAGTACATTGAACAGAATGAGAAATTAAATAGACCACAAGTATGTTCTTGATTAAATTCTAGAAAAGGACCTCCAGAGTTTGTATTTCAATTTTCTAGAATTGAGAGTTGCAGTGAGCACTGGATGCACTTCTAAAGTCTTGCCAAACTATGGAATTGGTTGCCTCCGATGCATCCAAATAGATGCCTCTAGTCTATACCCCAAACCTGTGGCAATTAAAAAGTTACATAGTCGTAGCTTAACTGTAACAAGTCTAAAGAAAAAAATTCTTGAAGTATCAGTTTTGTACAGTATGTAGCCAATCTATATTTGCCACTACAATACTGGATGAATAACCTTTCAACATTGGTGTCCAATTGTACCGGTTGGATATGGTTTCCTACCAAGGCAATATTAAAAACATGGTTTTAAAGGCAGAAATGTTGCCTTTTTTTCCCCAAGAACTTGTGTTTACCATGTTTTGATGTTTGCAATGTAAATATAAGTTTTAATAGCATTAACCATAGAAATTTGTATAACCTGGATTTTGCCATCAGAAGAACCAGCATAAAGCATTCCGCCTTCCATGTCTGATGCTAATGATGTGATTTTAGCATGCCCTCCACCATTCATTTTTATGGTGGCAACTCTTGTGTCTCTCTCTTTCAACCATACCTCAATGATCCCACATTTTGTCGCAGTGAATATGAAGTCATTGTTGGCAGCAATCCTCAGGATGTCAAATCCAGTCGAAAACGTCCTCACTACCGTGCGTGTAGCAAGAGAAAATACCTGTCATAGATGACAAATAGAAGATACTGAATCGTAGCTGATACAACCAACTCTCCCTACCGAATAATCACTCTGGCCATACCTTCCCTGCTGTACCATCAATTGTGGAACCACCGGCAAATAGAAGATCATCACGAATATATAGTGAATATATAGTTTGTTTCCCCAGTAGTTTTCGCGTACCAGAATAGAATGTGGTTGATGTCAATTTGCGCAAATCCACCTCCTTACAAGTTTTGAAATCATATCACATTTGTTTTATATGCCAAGGCTATCTATAACTAACTTTGAGAAGTTAAACCAAATGAAATGACAATCCTTACTTGGATGCTATAACCTGAGGAACCACAATATAACTTGTCTCCTGTCATTGCAAGGCACTTGACTGTTTTGTTGAAATTTACATGCTTTGGTGCTCCTGACCAATTGTATACCTGTGATTTAGATTACATATTCTGATCAAACTTGATTCTGCCAAAGTCAAAAAATTTAACTTCGATTTTCTGCTTTTCTGCTTGCCTTAATTCCAGTTCCTGAAGAAATGTAGCAAGCAAGTTTAGCATTTGCTGTCAACTCATGGACTGCCTCTTTCACATCATGAACTTGAACACAGTGAATTCCTTCAGGGTTGATTGCCCAAACCTGCGGATAACATAATACCAAAATCAGTTGATTTAATAGTTTAAAGCTTAAAAACTGATACACTCATATAACGAGGTTACTTTACTCGAATTGTTTTGTCTGAAGAACCACTGTACAGTTTGTCACCAGAAGAAGGAACGTAGAGACACGTGACAGCTTTTGTATGTTCACGAACTTCTTGAATTGACCTTAGAACTCCCTTCCCAGCATCCCATACCTGAAAGCAAAATTATCAGCAAGAGAAGTTCATTGTAATTGGAGGAAAGGTCAAACCTTTATGGTTCCATCAGTATGGCTACTTAAAACGCGTCCTTCCAAGTGAAGCAAGGACAGAACTTCACCATTCGCAGACGATTCCAACTCGACTATATCAGTATAGTTCCATAGCTCTGTCTATAAGATAAAGAACAAAAGAACCAATGAGTTTGTCGACCTATTTGCCTATAAAACAAGGAAAACTGAATACAGCTGCCTACTTACTGCATTGACACAAGGTAAGTTCATTAGCGCTTTTAGTACATCAGTGATAACAGATGAAGTTCTTTTGAACCTTCTCAAGGTTTTAAAGATGCATTTGGCATACTTTTCCAGCTCCGCAAGTGCAGCTTCAGATTATTATTTGATGTCAATGATCGATGAAAACGAAAATCATCAAAGACATGATTTTAAATTTTTTTATATCATCTTACCTGGGTCAAGAACAAAAGTTCTCAAAGCAAGGGTTGCCAAAATCCTATCTTCTGTGTTTCTTGATGATTGAAGAACACTAATAAATACATCGAGCAAGGACTTACGAGCAACCTCTCGTATACCGGTATCAGGAAGAACTGAGAGCATGTATACAAGCCATGTTGAGATGACAAGACACAACTTTGCCATCTCCAGTGAGTTACTCTTGAAGCACTCCTCCAAGGCTTTGAAGATGGAACCTTTTTCGTGATTGCAAAGTACGAAAGCTACCTTTGTCTCCCAAGAATTTCTCGCTTTCTCTTCATCATCCTGCATATACCAAAAATCTTAAGGGGTGCAGAATTGTACTAGTCAAGATTTATAGGAAAAGATGCAAACCACTGTTTCTGCGAAATCATTTTCTTCCTTTCTCCATCCATCTGCCTTCATTAAAGCATTGTAAGGTTGATGAAAACCTGCAATCTTAAGTAGCCAGGCTTCCATGTAGGACCTCCTGGATGATGTAAGCGTTCCCGAAAGTGATAGTAACGCATCTAAGGCCACCATTTGATAATTAGAGAAATCCTTCCGGTAAAGTGCTTCAATAAGTGTTTCTACAGCCTCTTCCCTATAAATACTCATTTTCCTTGGCTCAGCCTGGAAAGAATTTAAAACATATAAACCATTTCACATCGACAGGTGCGTGTATAAGAGTTATTCGATTGAATATTGTTGAATAAATACCAAGAGATCAAGCCGAAGAAGAAGAGTGGCAATGGTAGGTTGCTGTTCTATTGGAGCCATTTGAAGATAGACTAGTAAAGTATGCATTGTACTAAATGATCCTTCTCCTCTAATTCTGTGCAATATCTCGTTGCAGATGGTCCTCCTAAAAAGCACAAGAAACATGAAACTCCAAAGACTTGAATGTGAAATTGTATACTTGATCAATGGAAGAAATACCTGTTTAGTTGCACCAGCTCAGAAAGAAAGTCTACGCATATACCTCTGACGTTATCATTTCCCGAATGAAACAATTCAAGCACATGAGACATGTCGATCCTACTTGCTATCAAATTCCGGCAATTTTTATCCACGAGCATGCAACAAAGAAGCATTGAAATAATGGACTTTCTTACTTCCTTCCTGTCCAAACATATGACTAGTGCTGGAATTCCGTTTGCTGAAATGACACTAAAAGCATTAGTAGACTGGCTGTTTTCATCCCCTTCTGTAAGTATCTGCTCAAGCATTAGTATGGCAGCATCCTTTGGCTCTAATACTAACTGAAGATCGTCCAAATCTTCACTTTTTGCCTGAATCAAATGGACAAGGGAAGGTATAAAGTTGTGAGCCGACAGCTGCGAAAAAGTTGGCCGCAGTTGGCATATGAGTACAGCAGCCTCAGCCAATCCATTTTTTAGCAGTTCAGCCAGGGAATCGAAATCAGAATCTACACTTGTAAGAACCTCTGCTACACTTTCATCGGAGAATATCAACTCTGAAAGAATGTAAATCGATGTTCTAAGAACTTCTCTGTTCAGAGAATTTGACAGTATTTCCACAAAGCCATTTACAACTGTTGGTTTCGACAGATACGAATTGACCTCAGGGTCACCCTTTGATTCCTTCCATAGTTTTGCTATCGCTAAAACTGCATCTTCACATTGTTCTAAGTTTTCTGAAGTGCAGAGGCATGAAATATATGGTTTTAAGCCATTGATGATTGCTTCAATAGTGGCTTGAGAGATTACACTTGTCGGCGATGTAGTGAATGTTGATTGTGTGAATCTCTTGCTCCTCGGATGCACATGATTAGGCGAAAAACTATTACTAGGATTGCGAAACGTTTTCGAGGAATATGAAATCAATGAATTTTCTTTCATTGAGGAGCAGAATGAGTTTCTTGGAGTTTCAGAGTACAAAAACTCCTGAGCAAGGTCAGGATGCTGCTCTATCCACGATGTGATGAGTCTCTTCAGAACATAATTAGTTTTAGGCAGTGAATTTGCAGATAAAGGTTGCCGAGTGATGGGGCAAGTGGAATTTCCTCTTTTTAGCCATTCTTGAATTGCTTTTCTTTCATAAGTCTGACCGGTTTCAAGGGTAACAGGGTCATTGAAAAGATGGCCTGTGATAGGGCAAACAAAATCTTTTGGTGGCCGTGAACGAGAACTTAACTTATCTGACATGGGGAGAGAAATGTAGCTCTGGCCTTCATCGCTTCCATTTAGAGAACTGCATTAAAAATAAAAACCATGACTTTGTTAGAGAAACGCCAATTTTTGTACGAAAACTGGCATCCGAGCTACCTATTCTCGAGCTCCTGGCTTTCCGCCTTGTTGAAGCTCATACTCCTTCCATGGCTGCAGGTTTTTCCCTGGACACTTTTCTGCGGATATTAAATTTGCAAACTAGCAATCAGGAGGATTCAAGACAACAAAAATGAAGCAACTTTAAAACATACTATCATTTCGCTATCTGAGTCTGGTGAGTTAATGCTGTAATAACTGTTCATGCTTGGAGAAACCGGCACTGAGGGGGTTCTACTAGCATCCCTGACATGGCTCGACACAAGCCGCAATAGAGCAGCGGGCCCTTTCTTAGGATGTACATGATCTGGATTGCTAGAACAAACTGTTGGCGAAAAAATTCGCGGGGAATCCACTGGAGAAAAGGTAGAAGGAGAATGTGATTGGCTATTTGATTTATAAGATTTTATGCTTGCTCCAGATTCCTTATTCTCTGTCCTTTTTACGCTTTGAGGAGTTCCCGAATTAACATCATCCGGATCACAATCAGAATTATATTGGCTTTCCTCATTTACTGCTTCCTAACATATCAGCCAAAGTTTTAATGTCAACTATTTGAAATTTCTGGTGTGAAAAGTTCATAGCCTTACCTGAGGACCCCATCCTTTAGGCTCTTGTTTATTATGTGACGGGGATGGACTGGTACTCGACCTGCTTAAAAGCAACATCATGAACACCATACACACATCACGTATTAGCTCTTTCAAAAATGAAAGGTTTTGTGGCTAACCTGCTTTTAGGTTGAATAACAGGACAGAAACCAGCACTTTTTGGCAAGATAGGACCGAATTTCACATGATCAGGAATCGACTTGCTAACCTCTGTCAGAGGTGTCATTGGTGGCTCAGCTATTGGGAACATGGGCACCATCTTCTTGCTTACAGCAGGATCAGAGCTCATGCAATCCTCGTAGTATTTAGCGAAAACCCTTGTACTCTCGTCCACTGATTCACAGTAGAGCTGCTCCAGCTTTTGCAACTTGTCGACTTGTTGTGGCCCCAGCGAGTAGACGAGAGACTCGTTGAAGAACTGATCCAAATCAGCGGTAAATGACAAGTCAGAAGAATCCGGAATCAATTCAATGATCAGCCTTTGCCTGGCCTCAGAGTACCACCCAACAATGGAGCTCATGTGCGGCAGAAATAAATCCTTCCAGAGTTGAGGAGCGAAATCAATCCTCGAGAAGAAGGGATCTATTATAAACATGTGAAGGACATGAAGAACAGACTTGTGAACATCGTTACGCAATTTCCAGAGATAGGAAAGGTTAAGATGAGCCCAAGCAGACAGGTAGAAGTTAGGGACTCCTGCTGTTGTTTGGTCAGAATTCAACATTCCACATACTTGCAACATTTTCTCTGCATAGTCCAACCGAGCCAGTTTCGTTTCCGTGTTGGCAGTGTTGATAGCTTCTTCAAGTGCTTCCATACCCCAATCTAAATTTGCTAAAACTGCTTGATCAGAATACCTGACCTCCGTGTTTTTGTCGCGGCTCCCATCCTCGGCCGCTAATCTCTCAGCACACTGTTCTCTGTGTTGGATCCTTTGCTCCTTATTGATCAACCGGTCCTGTAAAAAATTATCCACGGTTCTGAACAAGAATTGCACAGTTTCCTGCTGCTCCATTGTATCTAACATCTAGACTCCGAATCAACCAAGACAACAACAGCAACTAATCATCAATCTATCAAACAGAGTAAATGAACAAGCTTCTGTATCAAAGATTGAATTTCACTTCCTTCTAGCGCTTCAAGTTTAGTCAAAATGCAATGCGTTGCAGGAACAAGTTTCATACTCTATACGGAGAATAACGTGAGAAACAGATATTGTAAACTCCATGAGCATTGAGGTTATGTTAAAGTCAACCGTAAGGATATAGCAGAGGAGAGACTGCCGGCCATTAGATAAATGTTTGGCCGGCTTCTTTTGATACAGAGTGATGATATAAGCAAACTGTGGACTACCCATTTAAATATTGCTGATCACAATTATCATGGTCATTTAATAATGTACGTCATCGTACCAATGATGAAATACTCCAAATCGTCCAAGAATATGTATTTTTAAAAAAATTATTAACGAAATATATTATTTAATAATGTTCAAGTTTATTTATTCATATAAAAACTTTAAAGCCAAAGATTTCAAAGATAGTCACTGTAGAGCCAACTCCTCACTCTTTTCGAAATCATGACACGTCAACGGACGCGATGAAAGTTGTAAAGATATTTTCATAGTCCGGTGCTAGAAAAGACCATCAGTTGATCTGCCATGCCAGACGCCAAGTATCAAGCAACTCATTTCATTGATTCAATCAAAAAACAGAATAATTTTCAATAACAGCGAATCCAAGATCTTCTTGGACATTAAGGTCGGCAGAGTTCCATCAAAACGGATACTGATGGAGCTTTGCACTG
>CAOJBI012540538.1:0-16832 GCA_948277035.1 Euphorbia corollata
TATATATATATGTATGTATGTATGTATGTATGTATGTATGTATGTATGTATGTATGTATAAGTAAAAAGTTGAATATGTGAAGTCATAAGATCAAGTTGATGATATTTTTACAAAACCATTGACAAGCGAAGATTTTAGAAGATTAAGGAACTCACTAGGAATCACAAGATCAAGTTTAAGGGGGGTGTTGGATTATAAACGTGATCCATTATGGAGACCAAATCCAAACCCAATCAAATTGGAGTCCAAGTCCATAATCAAGGTCCAAATTACAAGCCTTTTACCTAGAATTTTTTAGGGTGTTGTATTTGTGCATGTGAATTATTTGGTAAACTTAAGATATTTTTAGAAGGTTGGAGAAGAATGAGGTGCATGGTTATTATAATTTTGGATTATTTTATTTGTGTGGTGTAAGATTGTTCTTAAGTAGTGTAAATACCTCTCTCCACTTAGGTTTAGACAACAAGTAAAAAAATAAAAATTTCTTTAGAGAGAAAAAAAGTAAAGAGTGAGTTGTAGTGTTGTATTTTGAATGAGTGTTTTTGTAATATTTTTGAGTTTAATCAAAGTTGTTATTTTGAGTGTTATATTTCCAACAGCATAATCATTTAATTTTGCGAATTCAAGTAAAGCATCTCTAATTTCACACGTTTGGAGTCCAATAGCTTCTACATTTCTTTAAAAAAGAAACAGCTTCTATACTTTCAGTTCGACTTTCCCAATGAGTTCGTGACTATCGCTTAACATTTAGGTTAGGAACATGATCCTTCACAATGCTACATTGGTAGAGGAAAAAAACATTGAATAAATGTGCTGCAAAACTCCACAAAATGTAGTAGCTTTGGGGCCACTATTAGTCATATCAGAAATTAATAAATTAGTGAATTTATTAAATTGATTCTGGACAATTCGACTTTTCAGAGGGTAGTCTATAATAATTTTAATCATGTAGTTGCTATTTTCATTTTCAATGTTTCGATGTATTTATGAACTCACCGCACTTTATTTGTAATTTTTAGTTCTCATCTTGAGAATTCCTTAATCTTAATTTTTCATGTCTTTTAGTTTTGAGATCATTGCGAAAGGTGCCAACCCAGTTGGAATGTTTCGCTTTTTTCCTCGACTATTACACTATCTTTTATAGAAAAAATTTAAGTGAATAATCAAACTCATTTGTAAGAAAAATTGAGAAACTATAATGTGATGAGCAAGAATATGAACCAAACAAACACACGTAAATAGATTAAGTATGACAAAATATATATTATTTCTTTAATTATTTTTTTCATAATTGTAGTCTTTATCTCATTCGCTAATTAGTCAATCAATTCATTTTGTATTCGGTGACCAAGATATCTATCATGTATCTCATTAGCTTGAATTCTTCTAATACGCGTTTTACAGATGCCGATCAAATTCAGCAATCAATTCAATGAAACTTAAGAAATTTCGATTGCTATCCTCATAAAATTTATCATTCGACCCACAAAGTGCTAAATTTGTTTTGCTAGATTCTTTTTACTACCGCAATAATCCTTAGTAATACATTTTGCCAATGTCCTTTTTTTCTTTAATGATTTGGTCTTGTGATGTTCATCAATTTTTTTTTTTCCTTTTGTAATCTAGTCTCTTGTTCTACCCAAGATGTCATATTTATTATATATTCATTACTAGTTTCATGTGATAAAAATTTAGCATTAATGTTTTTCAAATCTCTAGTTAATTAATCGAGATTCGGATTGTACTTTGGAAAATATTTCTCTGACAATACATGTCATATTTTCCCCATTTGATAATACTTTAGTGCAATTACTAGTAGACAAATGTCTTAAGTTTTCACGTTTTGCAAATTCAGAATCAGATTTTCAAAATTAGGACTACTATTTGTCCACGTTTTCACAAGGCTTGGTCAATAAATTAAAAAGAATAATTAGAAAGAAAATGCGTTACGAAAAAGAAATTAGTGGTTTCCACGTGTATGTACTTGATTTTTTTTTTAATTGGGAAGGCCTTAACCATTCTAATTCACAGTTGATTGTGCCTGGCCGTTCAAATCCACCAGCTTGATCATACGGTTTGATATAGTGGCGCTTTTTTTTTTGAAATAATAGTGGCGCTTGCGTCTGATCAGTTTCTCGGTTAGGCGGCGGTTCTTCCTTTAACAATAGTTGTTTAGGCGTGATTTTCTTTTGAATTTGTTCCAATTAAATGGTTATTGAACGAATTGATTTCGTTCTACTTTTATTTTCAATTGGATTCTGATCGGCTGCTGTAGTTTTTTCTGGGATGACGTTCCTTAACCCGGATTGCTCCGGCTGTTTCATGATTTTCTCTCATGGTCAACTGCTGTAGTTCTTCAGGGCGATGGGGTTTCGTTGGCCTTTCACCGCCACGGGTTTTCTCTCACCAACATTGTGACTGACATTTCTTTCTCATGGGGTTCGCTCTCACAGTTCTTTGGATTCGAGTCGTTTTCCATCCTTGGTCGGCGTTCTCCTTGGATTGTGTAGTCGTTTATCGGCTTGGATGTCATTTGATATTGATTATGATGATCTTGTCATCATCGCGGCTGTTCGTGGTTATCTTCTTTGCCTTTATATTGTTAGAGATGTTAGGTCATTAGGATCATTCTTAATTGTGATAGAGATTTTTAGTCCTTTATTATTACATTAGTTTGATATATATTAGTTTTACTCACATCCTATAGATGCTTGTTAGATCATTTAGATCACATTGCGTTGTGATTAGGACTTTTAGTCCATTATTTTTGCATCTGTTTGCAATTATTTTCTTTTACATCCTAGAGATATACTTTATTTTTTTTTTCTTTTTGTTTTAATAAATGGAGCCGGTCTTACCATGCCCGGCCTTTAATTAAAAAAAAATTAAGTATGTAAAGAAATCCTCACGTGTGTATATAATCATTTTTATATTCTTAGTTAAAATATTATATAACCAATAAATGTTGAGAGTACTATAGCTGTCTTCTACACATGTAGATGCTTTTGATAATGACATTTGTCAAGAGTTAATTTTATCATCACATGTGTTTTTGTGTAATAATTGCCTAGTTTATTAAACCGGCTTTAACGTATTATATATCATTTTCCTTTATAATAAAAATAAACTATTATTTTGAGCAATTAATTGAAATTATTTTTTGTCCCCTCCAATATTTTTTAATTGTGTATTTAACTGCATCGTGAAAATTATATAAAACATTTATTAAATTACTAAAATAACAAATTTATCATTATTGTTTTATACTGAAATATCTTTTTTATTACATACCAACTTAATTTTCATTTATATATAATATCTCTTATAATTAATACAAAATCAAGAGAAAAAAGGGATAACAAATGCATTGATGGTTGAACTTAACCGTTAAAAAATAAAAACAAGGCAAAATGCATACCTGAACTCCCAAACTTGGCAACAAATTGAAGTTGTCGCCCTCAACTTTGAATAGTGAAAGAAACCCCCTTAAACTTGGCAAAACTGTTAACTTCAACTCCTCCAACTTGGCAAAATTGTTAACTTCAGCCCCCTCATGCTCGTAATTGTGAAATTGAACCAGTTTTGAGTGCAATTAAAGTTCTAACTTATTATTGCGGAGAAATTGCGAATGTTAAAGCTTCGTAGAGTAAAAAAGAAGATACAATGCATGAGGGTGTTTCCAAAAGGGGTCTATGGTTTCAATAAATTTGCAAATAAAGGATTCTCAATATTAAATTATGTCACGAAAATGAGTAATCTTGTTCGTTTTTATCTGAATTTTTGCGGGATGATTAATAAAAAATACAATTACGAATGCATTGTACCTTCTTCATGGTACAATTACAAATGAATTGTATCTTCTATTTTACTCTATGAAGCTTTAACATTCGCAATTTCTCCGTAATAATAAGTTGAAATTTTAATTGCACTCAAAACTGGTTCCATTTCACAATTACGAGTATGAGGGGACTGAAATTAACAGTTTTGTCAAGTTTAAATGGGTTTCTTTGACTATTCAAAATTGAGAGGGGCAACTTCAATTTGTTGTCAAGTTTGGGGGTCCAGCTATGCATTTTGCCTTAATTATATAGAGGTGACATTTTTGGAAACCCGAAAAAAAGAAAAAAAAAATTGAATGAGGAGAAGTAAAAAAAACTTGAAGGACCAAATGAATAAAAGTCGACTACCGCACGGGAAACTCCCGACGGCTTTTCCAAATTTCCTCCCAGTCCACCTCTCTTTCTCTCTGTAAACACACCGCAATATATATATTTTTCTCTCTCTCTAGATCATAGCATTGTCTTCGTCAATTTGGTGTTTGCTTCTCGTTATTCTCAGATCTCCATTGAAGACCCCTCTCTCTTTGGATCTCATTATCTCTCTGTTCTTTGGTTTCGCCAAGTGAGAGAAAGGATTTCGGAATTTCGAGCTGGAAGAGAGAGTAAGTAGCCCTACCTCTCTTGCTGGATCTGAGATAAAATGGCGCTCTCAGGCATGAGAGGTCTCTCGGTGTTTATCAGCGATATTCGTAATTGTCCAAACAAAGAGCAGGAGAGGCTTCGTGTCGATAAAGAGCTTGGCAACATCCGTACTCGCTTTAAAAACGAAAAGGTTAGCGTTTTTATGTTGTTCGTTTGAATTTTCATTCTCCTGTACAATTATGCCATGATTTTGAATTTTGATATCCAAGAAGTAAAAGTTACTCCATTGCTCTTATATTTCAGTTTTTTCTTAGTTGAAAGCGAAGCTTTTTTCATTTTCACTCCACTGAGCTCATGCAACGAGGAGCTTCAGCTCATTAGTTGATTTGTTTTGTGGATTTTATTAGTGCTAGTTTGGTGTTGCCATGTGGAAATGCTGTAAAAGGAAAGTGTTTGAATAAACTTTGTGCGACCGATTGACATTTAACTTGAGCTTAAACGTAATGTCCTTTCCTCGTTGACAATCTTTTATCTATCATTCTTCAGTTCGTGTTCTTAAGCTTGGATACGTAGATACTTGGAGTGTTTCATTTCTATCTCGGTGACTTTTATCTTTCCAAAATTTGGACTGCGCTTTAAGAATCAAGATAATCTCTTAGTGAAAAAGACTGGAACATAAGTTCATGCCATGAGCATCTTATTATGGCATGATACTTTTCTTGGCCTATCATTTGGAATGTGCTGTAAGAACCAATATAATCTTTTAGAACAATAGAATAAGTTCAAGCAGTGAACATGTCACTAGTAGCATTTACTGGAGGGTCGAATAAAATACAAGGAAATTGTAGGTTCTGGGTGGTATGCACTTGTTCGCTCATGGACATGTATGGAATTGTGACTGTTGATACTTTGGTTTAGAGCTTCATGATCTAATTGGAGAACTTTAGGTTGTCGAATGTTTGGTGAACACTACCATACTTTGATTGAAGTTAGTTTCTTGCAATCTAGGATATTTGTCATAAATCTCCTGCTACTTATTCAGTGTAAGTTGTTTCCCTTACTATTTAATCCTTACTATCGCCAGAACCTTCAATGTAAAGCTTAATCTTTGCTCCATGACAAACTCTTCAGAAGGGGACAAAAAGAAAGAAACGAAATTCTGTATAGGAAACAAAGTTTTAGGTTTTGATTGAGTGGATGCAGATTATGATTGCTCCGTGCTCATTTTGATTCTTTTCTGGTCTGGAGTTTTTGCTTTTTCTATGCTTGATAGACTGATTACTTATGGTAAATAGGTATTATTTGTTTGCTTCTTCCTTTATACACCAAGAGCTGTATTAGTATATAAATCAACAGTCTGAAAAGATTGTGCTGAATAATTCCATTCTTTGACCGTGTATCAGTATAGTGCTTGTTCATAACCGTTGTTTGAATTTCTTTAGCTAATTTGTTCTCTTGTCTTAAATTAAATTTACTGTCTGCGCATTGATTAATTGTGAACTTAGTTGTTCACTCGCTCTCTCGCCAGTCCTTGGAAAGGAAATAGCATGGTGGATTAGGGTGACCCTTTTACTTCATCTCACCCCTCTCATCCTTGGTCCCTTTGTGAACTCCGACAAGGTTTCCTAGTTGATAAAACTTAATTAGGATATATTATTTTTCACAGGGATTGAGTCCTTATGAAAAGAAGAAATATGTCTGGAAGATGCTTTACATCTATATGCTGGGGTATGATGTAGATTTTGGTCACGTGGAAACTGTATCCTTAATATCCGCACCAAAATACCCAGAGAAACAGGTAACTCTTCCCTTGTATTTGGTAGCCTTCATTGAGTTATGTAAACATGCAGTGGTTTGATATTGGCTTTTATGAGTTGTACTGATGGAAGCAATTATTATGATTCTTGGCTATGTTGCCTATAATCCATGCAGTGTACCCCAACTCACACAATTGTTTCAGTATTTATTTGCATTTTACTATTTGTGCAGGTTGGCTACATAGTGACTGCATGCTTGCTCAATGAGAACCATGATTTTCTGAGATTAGCAATAAACACTGTGCGCAATGACATAATTGGTAGAAATGAAACTTTTCAGTGCCTGGCCTTGACTATGGTATGTTTTCAAGAAATATCTAGCTCCAATATCTGTATTCTCATTATCTTTAAACCATGAACCTTACCGGTTGGTTAGTATTTGTATCTTCCTTTAACAAATAAACTATTATTTGGTCCTACCTAAACGAATTTGCTTGTTTGGTACTGTGAGAAGGGTTTTTCTCTGCTGTTGTACATCAAAATTATATGTTCTCCCCTTAGATATACATTAGTACGGAAACATTGAGTTTTAAGGTCCTTTAACAAAGCAAATGGTCCAGATAACCCTTGGATTAATCAATACACCGTTCATCCAATGGTGATAAGGAGCAAAATATTGTTTACTTTGTTAGAAACAAAATAACCTTTGAAAAACCCGTGAACTTTTATTTGTTAGTGTATAAAAATAAAACAAATTTAGAAAGTATTAGAATAGTAAAACAACTCTGCCTAAAAGTTTGTGTTGTGAAAAGAAGAAATGAAGGAAAAACAATTGAAAAATGTAGCTATGGAAAATAAGAAAAATTGATGATGGTTGCTTTGACAATTCCCTTGATGATGGACAATAATTAGTGAGCCGGTTTTGTGATGATTATATAGACAATATATTTGAATTTAAAATACTTTTTTGATATAATTTATCAGTAATGCTACATTGACACCCAAGAATTGACACCCATTGACACCTAGATCATCTCCACCCTTCACCTCATTCTTGTTCTAATGGCTGAGATTTTGTTACTCAGTGTCTCGTTAAAATCCCTGTGAGTCCAAATATTGATGTATTTTCCGTATTTCCTTGCCAACCTATAGAAAGCATCATCAAATACATTCTACTTAATTGGCCGGGTCAAATTATTACAGGTTTTGTAATAAAATGATAGTCAAATTTCAAAAGAAACCAATATTAAAGAAACATCTTCAGGTTTGAAAGCTTCATATTCAAAATTAAGACAACATCCAGAAATTTTAAGAAATCTAGAGTTGTAGCTTCTATTTGGGGAAAAAGAAAGGACAACTGTCCATCTACCGAACTCTACAGGAACTGGTAAAAAATAGAAGGGGAGGAAAAACATATCGAAAGAGACAGATTAGAAGGAAGGAGATGACCGAACCAACAAACGATGGAGTGAACTCTGAAACGGCAGAGTTGAATCAAAACGACAAAGTAGGGCATAAAAATTGAACAGAATCCAGCGTTTGAATCGATGAGAAAAAAAATCAAGTGATAGAAGAGAGAATTCAATTAATTCAACAAGAAATTACCTAAGAAAACTATGAAGAAGGATCAAGAGGTTGCGGTGTTTTGATGAGGAAAAGAGTGAGACTTTGATTTATTAAATCTCAGCCATTAGATCAAGAATGGGATGTAGGGTGGAGATGGCCTAGTGTCAATGAGTGTCGACTCTTGGGTGTCAATATAGCATTACCCATTATTTATTACATTAAATTACATTTTGTAGAAAAAAAAATGCATGAAGTTGAAAATGTTATATATATATTACTTTTAGAATTTGATGAACTTGAACCAAATCTTACGATTCACAAAATTTGGATTCCGATTCTCGTTTCGTCTATTATTCGCGTGAAACAGGAGGTGTATTAGAAGGATAGGAAAAACCTTTATGGGCCCAAGTCTCTGCAATTTCTGTTTCAAGAAAAGTTCCTAATTTTATGTTGTGGGGTGTTTTGATGATGTTTCTTCGCTTACAAAAATGGAGGAAAGGGACGGCCATGTCTTTCCTTTGCATGGAAATGATAATTCATGTCCTAGAGCTTCAGTAGTTCTGTTACATGGCTAATCTCCAGTTGTCAAGGTCTTGTTCAGAGTCTGAGTGAATTATGCGCATTACAAGTTTTTGGAGAAATTTGAAATGAGTGCAGCAAAAGTGGAGTTAACACTTAAAACCTCGTGTGTTTGGAATGATGTAATAGTAAGAATATATTTTGACTTTAACATCTCTGTACAAGATATTGTATGTGTGAGAACAGTGATCTAATTTTGCACATCTCCGTGATTGTAATTGGTGCAGTCTACAGGCTCATGTTTTTGTGTAGAGCATTTTATTTCTGGTAAAATTTGTGTAGAGCATATCAAGTGTTTCAGTGACAATGATGATCTTTTCAAAAAATTTCTGCTGGATCAGAGAAACCAGTTACTATGAATCAACCTGTCTGGGCTGTCAATCATATCATTTGATGAAACTTGATTGTGACATTGATTTTTTCTTCACAGGTTGGTAATATCGGTGGCAGAGAATTTGCTGAATCGTTAGCAGCAGATGTTCAAAAGTTACTTGTAAGGATTGCAAAAATTTGAGAAGTGTTTTTCAGCATATATTGAAAAGATTTGATCCAACTAATCATCCTTTTTTCTCTGGTTGTTTGTTTCAGATTTCGAGTAGCTGCAGACCACTAGTGAGAAAAAAGGCGGCATTATGCTTGTTGCGCCTGTATAGAAAAAATCCAGATGTTGTCAATGTTGATGGCTGGTATGCTTTTGCATGAACATTGTCAGAACTTCCCTTTTTCTTGGTATTTACCAGGTTAAAATGTCTTTTTCCAAATGTTCTAGGGCGGATCGAATGGCTCAACTGTTAGATGAACGCGACCTTGGTGTTTTGACATCTTCTATGAGTCTTCTTGTTGCTTTGGTATCTAATAACCATGAAGCATATTGGAGTTGTCTTCCAAAATGTGTCAAGACACTGGAGCGACTTGCAAGAAATCAGGATATTCCACAAGAATACACTTACTATGGAATCCCATCTCCCTGGCTTCAGGTCTGTATCTTGTAGCCTTTTCTTTTATTAGTATTCTCAAATTTAATTAAAGGATATCTTATAAATTTTTTTGCTCATGAGATACTCTCTTTTGTCTAATATAATTGACTTCTTAGAAGATTGGTATTGTAATTTTTAAATTCATAGGTTAAAACAATGAGAGCACTTCAGTATTTTCCGACTATTGAAGATCCTAATACTAGAAGATCATTGTTTGAGGTATGTGTATTTACTCTTTGTACTGTTTTGATACCTCCATAGGACTTCTGATTCTCATGAAAGTTCAGGATTTCAGGTTTTACAGCGTATATTGATGGGAACTGACGTTGTAAAAAACGTAAATAAGAACAATGCAGCCCATGCTGTTCTTTTTGAAGCCCTTGCTCTTGTGAGTATATTGTTCGATAAGCTCTTTTGGATTTGTATTATGTCTCGCAAATTGATGTTCATGTATTATGTCTCGTAAATTGATGTTCATAGTTATATTAATTTTGTGCCACTATGAATTGTATGAGTTTAAAATGGCTTCTTGGAAAAGTAGAAGTTGTTCTTCTTTGGCAGAACCTACTATGATTAAGATTGTAAGAACTTGTGACTTAATTTGCTGTTTACAATGCATTTTATAATAGGCTATACCATGACATAACAAGATAGGTAGATTTATATATGAAATTTAGCATAAATCACCTTTTTTTTATCTCTAGGGATTCTATGAAGCCAACTTCCGTACTTGTTGATTTTAGCACGTCCTTATTCTTTTCTGTCTGCCATATATGGATGTAAAATGTGTTTACTTTATTCCGTTCCTCGTCTTGAGGTTATGTGTCCATGACTTCATGTTTAATTTCCCTATTTCAGGTTATGCATCTTGATGCTGAAAAAGAGATGATGTCTCAATGTGTTGCACTTCTTGGAAAATTCATTGCTGTTCGCGAACCAAATATACGTTATCTTGGTTTGGTAAGCTGTAGAAAAGCTACTATTTCGATTTTGATTATCTCTATATTATTTTATTAGAAATTGTTTTATGTATGTGCATTGCTGAAAATATGTACGAGACAATTGCTCTCTACAGTTGTTTGATGGGCATTACATGGATCTATTGCTTTTTTCTGTAGGAAAATATGACTCGGATGTTGATGGTTACAGATGTGCAAGATATCATCAAAAGACATCAGGCTCAGATCATCACTTCACTTAAAGATCCAGACATCAGGTTAAATTTGAGTGTTTCCCCATGTTTGAAAATCCCATAATTTTATGTTGTCATGTAGTTTTCTCGAATTTTCAACTAACATGATGTCAGAGTCTATTCTTTTGAAGCTCCTCATATAGTTTCTTCTATCTTAGGATCCTTACGGAGAAAACAAACATTTCTGTCAAAGATTGTCCTACGTGTAATTTCTGTGAAAGTAGAAAAGCTAATTAAGGACCCTTTTTTTTATAGCTACTACACTAAGTTTAGGTTTAAATATCTCCAGAATTTGCTCATATGACTTCCCATTTCTCCAGCATTCGTCGGCGTGCTCTTGATTTACTGTATGGTATGTGTGATGTTTCAAATGCAAAAGACATAGTGGAAGAACTTCTGCAGGTACTGTTGATTATGAGTTTAATAGTTTTCTCTTGTTCTGCACAAATTTACTAGCAATGGAGTTAAATTTTTCTATGATCCTCGTACATATTGTTATCCCTACTGTAGTCCCTGACTTTAAATTTTCACATTAATGTCAGTTGCGTGCATTAAAGAAGTACCTATCCATCGTGTTCCCAAAAAAGTGATGGCATGTAATATTTTCGGTGGTAGTTTTACTTGCACCAGACCTCAAACAAATCAAATTTGTTGTTTTATCTCTTTGATTCAATTGAAAAAAAAAGATAAGGCAGATGCAAATATTGCATTTCATATTGAATGCAAATGACAAACAACTTATATGGTTTGACCATAAATGTTGGTGAAACAAAGAGTCCGACCATTACGGCATTGCCACATATTCTGCTTGACTGGTTCCTTGTTGCAAGTTGCAACTCTAGTTACTCCTAGTCCTATTATTTAATAAGTGAAGTTCAGGGGTTAAAGTGGAAAACATGGATAAGTTCAAGTGGCATAATTTAAAATTTATCCCTTGGCACTTTCATGGGGATATGTTTATCTTGATAACCCATCTAGAAGTTGTAATTGTGAAGGTGAAATATGGAATGAATTTGCCACTTAATTTTCATATTATGTTTCAGTATCTTAGTACAGCGGATTTCGCAATGCGTGAGGAATTGTCTCTTAAAGCTGCTATTCTTGCGGAGAAGTTTGCACCTGATTTATCTTGGTAAGGAAGTTTACCTGGAGCAAGATATAAGAAAATGTTGAAAACCATGATTTGCATGAAACTCTTGTTAATTCTTATTTGACAGCAACAAGTTCAACGATTCTGTGAGCTTGTGCTTATGTTGCTGACATAAAAAATTTATTTCCATGTCGTCTAATACAGCCCATAAGGAACATGAAGTTTTGTTATGGTTATTGTAGTTTTTAGTTGGGTTGATAGTATTGCCTTTTTTTGGGTTGATAGTGCTGCTTGAAACTCTATTAAAACATTATCATTGTAACCCATGTCAAACTTTCCCTGATTCTCTCTCTTATGTTCTTCCTCCCTTCTTCTCTCTTCTAATCTATTCTCTTTTCTCTCACTCCCTGTTTTTATCCATTCCTCTCCACTTTCTTCTCTGCTCTCTTCTAATCCGTTTGTAATTCCAGTAGCGTTTTGCTACAGATCGTTATATTTTAATTGCAGTTTTTTAATTTTAATTGCAGTTGTATTCTTGAACAGTAAATCTTCCAGTTTAGCGTCTTCATATATCTTTCAACAAGTCAGAAAAAATATGTATAATAAAAGCACTAGGAAAAGGTTATTTCACTTCACTCTAGGACTGTGCTCTGAAGAGAAAGAAGCTCACCACTTTTACCAAAGCAAAATAAGTCAATTGAGTAACTCTGCTTCTATAGATTAGACTTAACATCGAACAAATTTCATGTTCGATTTACCATATTTGTTTTTCACATGACCAGTTTTTAGACGTTACGGAATCTTACAATTGGTGATTCAGCAAGGATAACTCTTTTTTTATTTCAGCATTTTCAGATTTTACCCTGATATAGTCTTGCTTCAAAAAATTTAACACGTTATTGCTGTTTAATTGAATCTTGCAGAAAAATTATCTTTTTTGTGAATGTTGTCTTTTTCCTTGTACAGGTATGTGGATGTAATCCTACAGTTGATTGACAAGGCAGGTGATTTTGTTAGTGATGACATATGGTTTCGTGTTGTGCAGTTTGTTACGAACAATGAAGACCTGCAGGTAATGAAATTTGTGGTATCTTACAAATGCGTTCTTTCATATAACCCTTAACTGAAACTTGAGATGTTTTCTCAGCCTTATGCTGCAACAAAAGCTAGAGAGTATCTTGACAAGCCTGCTATACATGAGACAATGGTCAAGGTTGGTATTTGAGTTTGGAGCTAATGCTCGTAAATTTTATAATATTAGAAAAAAGAGGAAGGGTGTGAGCAGGTGTGCTAAAAATGGGTATGAAAAATAAATTTGTTTACAGGTTAGTGCATATCTCCTTGGAGAGTTTGGCCACTTTCTTGCCAGACAGCCTGGGTGCAGTCCAAAGGAAATATTCAACCTAATACACGAGAAGCTTCCTACTGTATCGTAAGACACTTTAAGATTGCTACTGTTGTTTATTGTTTTTCCCTCATTCAGCTGTTATATCTTAGAGTGACAAATATATTTGCAGAACGTCCACTATTCCAATTCTTCTCTCAACATATGCAAAGATTTTAATGCACACACAACCCCCTGACCTAGAACTGCAAAATCAAATATGGGCAATATTTAGCAAGTAAGTAAATTTGAATTCTCTTATCTTCTACTTGTGGGGTGGCATTTGTTGGATTTTTATGAACTTTAACAGTCTTGTCTTCTCCTAGATATGAGAGTTGCATTGACGCTGAAATACAGCAACGAGCAGTTGAGTATTTTGCATTAAGTAGGAAAGGTGCAGCTTTAGTGGACATATTGGCTGAGATGCCTAAATTCCCTGAGCGTCAGGTGGGTACTTCTGCGACTTCACTATATTAGTTCCAAAAGAAGACTTCTCTTCAGTTGCCATAGAAAATCTGTACTTTGATTCAGAATTGATTTATATGCAATTGACACTAGTACTTATTTCTGTTTGTTCATTCAGTCTGCATTGATTAAAAAAGCCGAAGATGCAGAAATTGATACTGCAGAGCAGAGTGCTATAAAGTTGCGGGCCCAACAACAGACATCCAATGCCTTGGTTGTGAGTGATCTACCTCCTACTAATAATGGGCCACCTCCAGCAGTAGGACAGCTTAGCCTCGTCAAGATGCCCAGCATGAGCAGCGATGTTAGTACTTTTTTTCCTTGTGAATACCTGTTTCTCCTTCAGAACTTTTGGCACTGCTATTTACTTGTTTGTGTATGAGATCTGTTGGTGTTGACAGGAGCATAATTCAGGAGAACGAGGACTGACACATGTAAATGGGACTTTGAATAAGGTTGATCCTCATACTCCCTCAGCGGATATTCTTGGTGATCTCTTGGGCCCACTTGCTATAGAAGGTCCTCCTGGGCAAGACATTGAGCCAAATGCAGTCCCTGGAGTGGAAGGTTCTCCAAATGCGGTGGATGCTGCAGCTATTGTGCCTGTTGGAGAAAAGACAAGTTCTGTTCAGGTGATCTGTTATATATTTCTCTTGCATTCCCCTTATTGGAGGTGTGGGGTGCATCTTTTCGATTTCACTTCTATATTTATGTTTATCCCACTTCTTTGGTGAATATAGATTGATAGGGTTTAGTAACTACCCCTGACGTTTGGATATGAGTTATGTTTTTCCTATTTGTATAGCACTCCCGTTCCTATTTTTCTCTCACCAGATTATTAGTCTCATCAAGCTATTTCTGTGTTATACTCTTGAAACGTTTTTCTGGGACATTCTATTGATATTTTTACTAAAACTTAATTGTTCTTCTGCAAAACTTATATAAGATAATTTTCTTTCTCATGAGCACTCTGTCTACCTTGTTTGCAGCCTATAGGAAATACCAATGAAAGGTTCTTTGCTTTATGCTTGAAAGATAGTGGCGTCTTGTATGAGGATCCAAATATTCAGGCACTACCTCTCATTCTATCTTTTCTTTTGTACAATATTTGTGCTTCTTGATGAGTTAATAAACTATCTGCTATTCGTGTTCGAACCACAGTTTAACTTTCCATTCTTCGAATCTTGTAATATTTTCCAGATTGGCATTAAAGCAGAATGGTGGGCCCAACATGGTCGTCTTGTTCTTTTCCTGGGAAACAAAAATACTTCACCTCTTAGTTCTGTTCAGGCTCTAATATTACCTCCTGCCCATTTAAAGATGGAACTCTCGTTAGTACCAGAAACAATTCCTCCACGTGCACAGGTTAAAATACTCTCCATCTAACTGTCAGTTTTTCACCATCCTATCTGGAGTTGCCTTCTAATCTTTTTTTTCTTTTTGTCTATTATATAGGTTCAATGCCCACTTGAAGTCTTGAATGTTCACCCAAGCAGAGATGTTGCTGTTCTTGACTTTTCCTACAAGTCCAGCACCAACTTGGTACTTACCAGACAAAACATCTACCTTTGTTTCCTTGGCTACATGAAGTGAAAATATGAATCTTATAATCCACTCACTGACCTCTGTTTATAGGTCAATGTCAAGCTTCGCCTTCCAGCTGTTCTCAACAAGTTTCTTCAGCCTATATTAGTAACAGCAGAAGAGTTCTTTCTTCAGTGGAGGTCGCTATCTGGGCCGCCTTTGAAGCTTCAAGAAGTAGTATGTATACTGTGCCTTATCTTAGGAAAATACAAATTTTTTAAATAGAAACATCATATTCTCTGAGGCTGCTTTATTGTTTGAAACCGTCTTTGATTTCGGTGGATAATGCTTGACCACCTACCTATCTGCCATGAAAAGTTCCATTTTAAAGCTTGTCCAGGCAGCTGTCCTGAAAAGCTCTGGAAATAAATAGCAAACAGAACCTAATTAATTAGTATTAAGAGTGAAAATCTTTTGTCCAATGCCAAAATTTTCTATGAATTTGTGGGTGAAGCTTTTGAAGACAGCAACTATAACAGCAATCCCAATTAGACCCGTAGTAAATACCATTAAAACTAATCCTATTACTTAACCTAACCAACTGAAATCTGTCCTGAGTAGAAAAACATGAAAAAGAAGTCAGATTTGAACTAGCCATGTATGTAGGCTTGTCATCTTATTTAATGCAGGATGGTAAATGTAAACCATCATTGAAATTCTAACTGAAAATATTTTGAGTTCATAGTCCTATTGACTTTTGAGGTGGATCGAAGTTAATTTTTTATGCAATTCTCTGTTTTTAATTATGCTTATCTTTCTATTTGCTTGCTCAGGTTAGAGGTGTAAGACCACTGCCTCTTGCAGAAATGGCAAACCTGTTTTCGAGTTTTCGGTTGATGATTTGCCCGGGTCTCGTAAGACACTTGTTTCTCTCTGTTTTTGCTCTCAACTTTATGAGTTGTATGACATATTCATCTCCTGTTACAGGATCCAAATCCAAATAACTTGGTTGCGAGTACAACTTTTTACTCAGAGAGTACAAGACCAATGCTTTGTTTGGTGAGCAATAGGTTTCGATTTGTTTGTGTTGTGTGGATTTTCGTAAAGCCAAATGCAATTAAAAGCAAACATTTGGATTTATTATCAGTCTTTTTTCAAATAAATTTTTCAGGTAAGAATTGAAACCGATCCTGCCGATAGAACACAGTTGCGAATGACAGTTGCCTCAGGGGACCCTACACTAACATTCGAGTATGTGTCTTATATATCCTGGGTCCAATACTTTTTGAATGGCCTTATGATATATTGACCTTTTAATGATGCAGGCTGAAAGAGTTCATCAAGGAACAATTGGTACCAATTCCTACAGTACCCCAGGGACCACCACCACCTCCAGCTCCTCAAGTGGTTCAACCACCTAGTCCAGCCACCACTTTGAATGATCCTGGGGCAATGCTGGCTGGTTTACTGTAGCATTTTGAAGACATCACCGCTTCAAGATTTGTTCATTATACACTTGTAAACCCCATTTATATAGCTGGCCCACCTGCCTAATCGGTCGAATCAAGAGGTGGATCGGGATATTCGTGATATGCAAGGGGCTGGCGGCATCAAGGGCCTGCTTCAATTTGTGTAATTCTCTAGGGGGTCGGTCGGGATTTTGAAATTCTTTTGCACAATTGTAGTGTGCATAGTGAGCTTTTCATTTTATTCTTTACGGGGGTGGTGAGGGTATTGTTTTTTTTCGCCAGTATTTTTTGCTGGATTTGTTTGTGTTATGAAACCTGACAGGACTGTAAGATATTACATGGACTAGGGTTGTGTTATTGTAATTTGCTTAGTGAGCTTTTCTTTGTATTTATTTGATTGTTAAAGC